>CAJNIZ010005780.1:2393-87679 GCA_905231905.1 Symbiodinium pilosum | reverse complement strand
ACAATTTTTTCAAAATCTTGAAAACCTTGAAAATTTAAAAAATACTGGTTTTTCTCAATTTTCAAGATTTTGAAGATTTTCAAGATTTTCAAAATTTTTGAAAATCTTGAAAATCTTGAAAATTTAAAAAATACTGGCTTATCTAATTTTTCTAAATTTTCAAGATTTTCAAGATTTTCAAAAATTTTGAAAAATCCTGGTTCCGCAAATATTTGTATTTTTTCAAAATTTTCAAGATTTTCAAGATTTTCAAAAATTTTGAAAATCTTGAAAATCTTGAATATGTATACTATATCCAGAGAAGCTTCGCCAAATAGAGCATAAACGTCCTACACACATATATATATATATGTATGCATTTTTGGAATCATCCTTTCAATCCACGACCCCATCAAAATCCGCAGACTGGTGCTTGCACTGTGCCCCTGAATCTGTCATATTTCTTCACCCGGAGCCTCGAACCTCAACTTCCAGCTCAAAATCCCCAAACCTGAAATCCCCACACCCTGAATCCTAAACCTCATATCCGGAATCCCAAATCTCACACCCGCCAAACCTTGTATCTCAACCCTCAAGGCCGGCACCACCCATGCCGGTCTACACGGCACCGCCACCTCCGGCCATGCAACCGGGCTCTGAGGCCGAGAAAAATGAAGGGCACAGAACTGTAGAGTTCACAGCAGCTACTGGCATCGTCGGGTTCAGCGGTTTCAGCGGTTTAGTGCTCAGGCATCGGACAAATGCCCGGAATTTTCACAGATCTCATGTTGATTCCAAGGGTGTTGGATGTGTGTGGGCGAGCTTTGGGGTTTGGATTCAGGGTTTTGCGTGAAGGGCTCCGTGTTTAGGGCGTGTAGTTTTTTGGTTGGGCTTTTACAGTGTGTCCGGTGCAGACTTGTCGGCTTGCTTCACGAGGTCTCATTCAGGTTCTCGAAGCGTTGTTAATCGCCACATTAGGCATGGATGGGCCTTGAGGGCGAGCAGTGCAAAGCGGAGAGGTTGGGCATTTCATGGCGCTTCTATACAAACGCTGAGGCTCATCGAAGCGACAGGAAAGCAATCCCAAACCCATCACATCATTGCACTTGTTTGACGACAGAGAGGCATGGCAGTGGGTAACACGATTGTCCAGAGCAACCGGGGTCTCCAACAAGTATTTGGTTGTTCCCCGCGGATGCAACTTATAGAACCTTAGCATGGCTTGGGGTCTTCAAAGCCACAGACTGACTGTTCACAGGAGATGCAGAGGCAAATGTATGGCGAGCAGCTGTACGTGTTGGTGCTGGTCTCAGGGTTGGACTTGTGGACAGTTCAAAAATCATATAATTCAGAAGGAGGGACCTTCTCATAATTGGTTGGGTTAACATGTTGAAGCTGCGCCTGCTTTCATTGGTCCCGACCGAGATTTTGGCAAATGCCTGATTGCTAACACTTCCCAAGCTGCAAAGATTCGAACACCAGTGGTCGGAAGGAACTGGAGGTCCTGTTAAACTCTACACAGGCACCAGACACCCATCCTAAGTATAGGGTGAGCAAATGGTGGGCATGCTCATAATTCACTGTCGTCATGCTGACAAATCTAGAGGTGTGGCTCAACATGACGTCAGTTCGCTGCACAAGCTCAAAGACTGCACCCCTAAAGATTGGCAAAACATGCCCTGTGACCTTGAAAGTTGGAACATCCGGGTGTCCACCTCCTTGCAAGGTGTTGCCGCTCTCGCCCAGCCCATACCTTGCCCAGAAGATCACAGGCGGACTTGTGCTTGTGGTGGGTTTGCAAGACTTCGGGTTGTAAAGGGCCGTTCCTGCAGCTCACATCCTTCGCGAGGAAATGCTGAGCGGATCTTTGAAAGGCGCAGGTTTTAGCGGCAGGTTTTGGTACACAAGATACAGTTACAATCAACATTCTCAAGCACATACCGCAAAATGTCACATGATCTCTTCTCCAGCATGCTGATCCATTTTTACCGAGCAGCTCGTACACCCCTGTGCACTTGACTCGAGCTTCGCATCACTCTGAAGGCATGTTGCTAGAGCTGCCACAGACCGCTTGTGCCTGAGATGCTTGTGGTTCCTGAGTCTGAGTCCGCAGATCTTGGAAGTAATTTGAGAGGATTGAGAAATCACCACACACCCTCTCCGGTTCAAGTAGGTATTGCTTGTAGCGGTTCGTCCGAATTCGAGCGATGCCACGTCTGTAGTTTTGCGGGCTTTGGGGGCCCTGAGACTCAATGCCAAACCTCCCAAGGAATTGGTTATGAACCTCACAGACCCGCAAGAGCTGCAGCGGAGAGTGGACGAGGCTTGGAAAGGCTTAGGGGCATTGACAAACGTAACAAGATCTGAGGGTGCTTGCTGGGAGTTCCTGTGTTCTGAGCAAAAGCAATATGATTTTGTGAGATAGCATCTTCTTTAGATATCAGCTTTGGCCAGAAGACATCCATGGGACCAGGCATCATGGAAGCCTCACGGAGAAAAGAATGGGGCCATCGAGCTGAACATCTGTAAGTCCCATTTCTGCGTACCCACTGTCAGGATCCTAGCTTCTTCCGGATATGTGGTAGGAGCCTCTTGTCCAGCAATCCCCAGAGAGCGCGGAATGCTACCTTCAAGGAGACCTGCTAGGCTTAAACATTCCCAAAAGCATAGGCGTGGCATAGGCTTTCTTGCGAACTTGGCTTGTTTGCAGGCACTGGAGGTCCTAAAAGCCGATGGAGTTACAAACTGACTCAAGGCAGCTGGGCTTGCAATCTATGAACCCTAAACCCGGAATTCAAGGATGCTATGGTCAGGGATCAGAGTTTCAGGGTCCCACTTGAGATGTTGGCCATTTCGGAATTCAGTTTGAAGTCCTTGCGATACGGAGTTTACCATCTTTTGGGGGCATATGTTTTGGAAGCTCCAGTAGTTGCATGTCTGAAGACGGTGGCTCTGGCTCGGGATCTGCCGCGGCTTTGAGAATCTTTATCTACAAGGCATCTTTGTCTGGGGCTTTCTAACTTCAGGGAAGCACTTGTGGCCTCTGAGATCAAAACTTCAGGGAGGGATACGTTCATTATTCTTGTTTTCAGATCCTGCCGGCTAGGGATGGCACAGCTACCATTTTCAGGGCTCTTGCTGTACATATTGTAGTGGATCCGAAGAGCAGGAGTGGAAGCGTGGAATGAGGAGGAGGGGAGTCGGAGGAGGAGGACGAGGAGGAGCAGCAGCACAAGCTGCAAGAAGAATGTGGCTGTGATAATTTCAAGAGCTTCTATTCTGATGTTGTGTATTCTGCTGGCGTGTAGGGTATGGCATATGAATTGGCATTAGACCCTCAACTCCAAAGCGCTTACCCTTTGCGAGGGGCTCTTCCGAACCTATGCAAAAGCACTCATTCCCTATTGCTTATTGAAGTGCATTCCATGCAGACGCTACTGGGGTTGCCTTATCGCCACTCCTGCTACTGGCTGGTGCTGCCGAAAGATTGCTGTTGTTGCGATGTTTTGCTTCTGCTTGGTCTGTTCTACAGGAGCATCCTGCCCGGGTAGATAGATCACTCCTTGTAAGGCAGTGGGATACCACTGAGGGTCAAGGGTTCCAGCGACGAGCAAAGACTCCTTACCATACTGTTGGAGCCATAGCCGTAGCCTCCGTGCTCTGCTTGAGGCATTTGGAGAAACTGCACAAAGCAAACTCTATGAAGCAAACAGTGTTGTCCTGCCAGAATTGAGAAAATCAAGAGAGCCCTGCATCCTTGGTCCAGGCGTGACGTACATGCCAGTACGCAAGACGTGCCTTGCGAATGGCTGCCAAGCGGTTACGACTCCTCATCCTCAGGAAGTACGGATGCATGGAGTGTTGTGCTTTAGCTGGTTTTGGTTTGGGGAAGCTGAGTCTTCAACTAAGACTGCAATCGGATTGCTTGGCTTCCTTCTGATCATGTAATATGATTGCTCCTGCATCTGTCGTCAAACTGTCAACCAGGAGATCAGCAATCAAGCATGAATATTCAATATTCACGATGACATTTAGGTATGCTGTCCTGTCATCGATGCAGCCGACCTTACCCTGATCCCAAAACAACCTTGCAGTCCGGTCCGTGGCAAACAGTGGCATAGTCTCATGTTTAGCATAAGCTAGTGGGGCGAAAAGAAAACCCGGCGGCTATTTGCACGTCCGAACACAGATCCCACGTGCTTCCCGGCCGAAAAAACAGGCTGTGAGGCTCTTATTCATCAGGAGCCTAAACGGAGGGTCCAAGGACATTCAGCTTTTGAGTACGAGGCCGTACTGATACGGTGCCTTGACTTGTAGTGCATAAGAGAAGCGTAAGGCATTTGGCATGCAGCGTCTAGGCCGATGTGTGAGATGTTGTTTCGGCATGAATGTATAGCAGCTAGGGTACATTTAGAAAGGAGTTGCAGGAACGGTCGGGGTTTATATATGTCGTAGATGGTGAGGTGCCGAGACTCAGGACAGGAAGGATGCCACTGGAAGTGCCCTCAGCTGAAACAAGACAGAGCACACTTAGTTGTGGTTCACCTTGGTGCAGAAGCCTCAGAAATAAATTGGATGCAAGGTTTGGCCTTGGACTCTCAGGGCCACATAGCAGAGCTGATGTGAGCAACTCAATAATTCTTGGAGCCGTGTGTCTGCCCACGCAGTAGTCGCCTCCAGTATGCACATCAATTCTGGATATAGTTAGATCTCAAAAGTAGATTTCTTCTTCACAAGGTCAGTCAAGCTAGACCCTTGCCAGCTTAAGCTTAAGGTCGTTCCTGGGGCAGGAATGTGCAAACGAATATGCTGCTCATGCTCCCCCCAAGTCTACTTTTCTACTGCAAGGGCTCATCTTTTGCAGTGGCTAAGAAATTCAGATTAGCTTTGCAACCCTTTTAAGTGCCTGACTCACTGAAGCTCAGAAGCATATCGTGCCCATGACGGCCTTCGCCGGTTCGGGCCAATGGTATGTAGGCTCCATATAGTCACTAGGAACAGTTCCCGGCTGCTGCTTGGCAGGGTTCCGCATGTGGGCCCCATAGCAGCAGCCAAGTACCGATGTTTAACGCCTGGCACATATGACGCACCTCTGCAGAAGCAGGATGTTGGTTCCCCACCGCAGAAGCCATGGTTGAAGTTGAGCTGTAAGGACCAGCAGAGAGTTTGAGCCTACCCTTAGGCACACACACATCCTTGGCATTCAAATCTTACGCTCAAGCTCAAGTGCTGTATTGGTACAGGACTGAACATCATGTTTGCATTCATATACTGACTGAAGCACCATTAAGCGTAGCATTGCGCAGCAACAAGTGCAAGGATTGCAGTGTCAAGTAATTATTGTAGTCATAGTGATCATGATCCGAGGATATTAGTTTCTTGAGGGGTGCGTTTCGAAGCGCCACCCGCAGTGGTGGCCTTTTTGCGTAACATACTATCGCGTATGCAAAGACACGGAAAATGGCGCAGCTTCATGTGCAGCACTCTCTTTCCGGATTAGGATTACGAGTCCCGATGCTTCACTTCTGGGAGTCAGCGTTTTGAGTTGCGGTTCTAGGTTTGGACAGCATTAGGCATGTTCGACTGTTGTTGTGGCTGTGTACTGCTTGACTGCTAGACCAATGTAATTCAAGAAGCATTTGGGGGTTGTTCATGTTATGACTGATTGTAATGCAGATGCGCATCATTTACTCGTTTTTCGGCATTTTCAAAAACATTGCTGTATCAAAATGCAGGCTTAAAACCTTGTGCGAGCAAGCTTCCAGCCTCACCGCATCTGACTTGGAGGCAACATTCAGAATCAAGAGGTATTGTGAGTGAACGGCTAAAGACCAAGGCCAGGGGTTTCTGAGTGCTCCATTGAACCTAGCGATACGCGAACCAACTCTACACTACACCTTTAAACTAGTATGCGGCTTCATTTTTGGACTGTTTCTTCTCATGCTGTAGCGGCGATGGCCTTGGACACACGATTTAGGTAAGACCAGGGGGAAGCCGTCAAGAATGGTTCCGGCCCTCAGGTCCTGTTGTAGGTTTGGTGGACTGGGGGAGAGGTGTTCATGAATAGTGCAGTCCTTTCTTTGCATGGTGGTGGTTCAGCTACGAAGGCTCCCTCACAAGACCCAGGGCTTACGGGCAGAACGACGTCCTCTCAACTCTACCCCGTCCATCTCCCCGTTACTTTTGCTATAGAACCACCACGCGCACCACCACATCTAGGATGTGCATGGCAAGGTTTTTTAATACCTTATCACTTCTCGTGACATTGTGACCGCCGCTGTTTGAATTGGATCAGTCAGGTTGACAAGCCTTTTCCTATGCGGTGAGCTGGAAACAGCCGTCAACTACAATAACCCAAATAATCCTAGCTGGTGCTCGAAACTTGCCTATGTAGCTGACATGTTGTTTTCAAATCGGTCACGAGTTTCTGACTCTCTGCTCATTTGTCTTGTCTTGTCTTGCTAGCCCGTGCACCAAATGCGCCAGGATCTAGGGGCCTGTAAGGTGGTCTACGCGTATGTGTGTGCGGGTTCCGCTTGGACTGCTGCCGCCAAGCATCCCGTTCAGTCATCGCCATGTCTTTCTGGGCACTATTCGGTGGAAGTGGTGGGGCACCAAGAAGCATTTGCTTCCCAGCAACTCCTCCCCATCGAGCACCTTCAAAACATGGATGACTGAGGACTGTCGAGGGGTAGCATCCTTCAGATCGACTCTAGTACCATGACGGCTTTGCCGTGCAGCGTCATGCAATGCAGGCAAATCTAGTTCGGATGCCGTGGTAGTTGAGCTGGAGTTGTGTTATGGCCGGCAACGCTGCAGCAGTAGCATTAAACAGAGGCAGCTGGGCTAATGCTTCAAGCAGTTTCCATCGAGCGATCTTCCAGAAATGGCTCGCTTAGGGTCGGAGGCCCCTTGCAACACCAGAGAAGAAGTTGCAATTTGGAATGAGAGACTTGAGCTAGAGTTTTGCTTCTTAGGAAGCCAAGTGGCAGAGGCCCGACGATACCTTCCGGTTCCTGTTAGTATGTAGCACCTTGCTTGATGGACCCGTGCCTAACCGCTTGGCGGAGCCCGTGTCAGGGATGGACTTTACTTGCAGTGATCTCCGTGGAAGTCAGATTTCCAGGGATTCCAGGCGGAGGGCCTCAATCAAAGTTTGGTGAAGTCTTGTGAGCGACTAGGGCCTACTCGGAGTGTAGTTGTTTTTCCTTGTTTAAACCTCCTTGGCTGAAGGACCTATATATGTCTGAATTCTATAGCCTGCACATAGTTGGACCAAAGACCCGACAAAATTCCTTGGCTGATCTGAAACTTTTAGGCGAGAGTGAAGAAGACAGTGCCACAGCCCCAGCGTAGTTGTAGGGTTCGGGATTGTAATGGGCACGCAAGAGAAGTAGTGGTGCCGAGCAGTAGAAGAAGTCAGTAGGAGCTGATGTTGGAGCTGGAGCAGAGCAGGAGTAGGAGTCTTGGTGCTGCTGGTGGTGGGGCAAGAACAGCATGAGCTGGAGGAGGACAATGGCCTTCATGGGCGTTGGAGATGTTTTTGCCAGCGTCCTGACTTCGCCATGTATAAGTCGTCTGACTATGCAATTCCTGCAGCCGATGTTTGCCAACACTTCTTGTCGGCATTCTCATGCATGTCAAGTCAAGACTGTAAAAAGTGTGAAACTGCATGGTTTCTGCAAGGTATACTTTCTGTATTGTCCTTGTAAGAGTGAGGATCACGCCAGCAACAGCTTTGAGGAATCACGTCACCAGTCCTTTGTAATGCATTGCCATATTCCTAAATCGGCGCTCTTTTCCGGGCTTGGTGTCAGATACTCCGACCCTTTTGCTCGGTTCCATGACTGCGGCAGTTGCAAACTGTAGAATCGTGTCTCGGGCCCGGAACCCTGCGCTGCCAGAACCCGCCACCACCGACGCGGACGGAAGACGAACCCTTGAGGAGCTTTGGAGGGTTGTCTTTCCAGTTCTTGTTGTAAGAATACTCTGGAAGAATTGATTTCACAGAGGTCTGCGTCAGGACGGCAGCACCGATTGAAGGCCATCACAGGAAAGTATGACCAGGTGGAGGGCAAGTATCGTCGAGTTTGCAGACAAATACGAACCACTATGCATACAAACAGTCACACTGGCATGGAAGAGATGAACAGCCATGAACAATCAAATAGCCAACGCATTCGCATCCGCCTTGGCTCACAGGGAGGCTGACGGCCAGGACGCGACTTGCCATGGCTGGGAAGGGTGCTGGAGCACAGGCACAGGAGAACAAAAACAGCCGAGTAGGTGTGTTGGTGACAAGGGTGGAGGGAGGAAGGTCAGGGTGGGATGGGATGGATGGGAGGCGGGTTGCGAATAGACCCTTCGACAGTTCTACAACCAGAAGCCACATACCTCAACCAGACGGTCAAACCACAACCCATGCAGAACTCTAGGAAAACCAGCAAACCCTCATGACCTCCGGCTACGAAGCCTAGGCTTTGCAAGGTTTCAGAAATTGAGTGAGAACCGTCAGGAAGGACAATGAATTCTCAGGAAATCCCATAGTTGAGTAGCAACTGAGCTTCAACAGGATGTTGTTGGCTCATTGTAATACAGGTCCTTATGCCAAACATGAACTTTTACCCGTGGCCTTTGTGCGCATGTTTGGCCAAGAATCCGCGCACCGCAATAAATAGAAGACCGAAGCGAGCATTGTATGAGCAACGATTCTACGGTGCGCTTCTTGAGGCACATCAGCGTGACCCCCATAATCACCCATATCCCCTGAGCTCTGCAACGCCGCGCATTTTGAAGCTCATGCTTGCAGGGTTATGGGAGCCAGTGCGTTAGTATGCGTTCGTACAACTGATGTTATGGCCTGGCCTGTCATCCCCTGAGGCATCGGATAGGTTGCCCCATTCAGATTCGGTGTCCATTTTCTGTAATCACTGTAATCACTACGTATAGTCCTCGGGTCCAGCGGACCTCCAACTCAGTTGAGGTAGTAGGAACTCAGATTGGAATATAGGGTTGGGGGGCTTGTTGGAAAAGAAACTTTGAAGGGTCCAGTGCTCGCTGAGGTGTAGGGCCAGAAGAAGTGTTGTGTGTATCTTCTGTGTATGGGAGTATGAGACCAATGCATGTTGCTATGCAGGCCACATAAAGATTCATAGGTACATGAGAAAGCTCGAGGTCAATAAAGGTCCTTCATTGGAAATCATTGGAAGGCATTTTGATGCAGACTGGTTATAGCAACAGAGATTTTTGGGCGTGATTGTGGTCTGGAGGGGGACACTACGATCCAAGGCCCTCAATTGTTGGGTGGTAAGGCGTGGGTTGGGGGGGCCTGGGAGGGGATTAGACAGCGGAAGCAATCGGAGCCAGGACGCCTGTGGGGCTAGACCTCAACAACGATGGCAAGGTGGAGCGCAACTGCACAAGGTTGTCTGTGAAAAAGCTACGTCAAGCGAAGGGGATTGCCTGTCCCACAACATATCGGGATCCTGACCTTTGTAGCAGGCCCCAGATGGGATCGAGAAATCCTGAAGAGATCCTTAGCTATTTGCATGCCTGCGCTGCATGGCCGCTTTCTTAGAGCATATAAACATGAACACACCCAACCTCTAACTTGTAGCAGTAGGGCTTAGCTGACTCCAGTGCAGATGCACGGGACCCTAGATAAAGGTGGACGTGGTCCTCACTCCAGACCAGCTGCGGGTGCTTAGCCCAGCTTTGTGAACCAACGCTGCGACAGGCTTTGGATTCGGGTGTTTGAGAGGTGTTCCGAAAGCTCAGAACCCCGGCAGCCACGCCCACTTGAAGCAAAAGTGCAAGCACTGATTGCTATGGGCACCTTTGGCTGAAACAAGGATCATTGCTAGTGAAGAGGGGAAGCAGGCATGGTTGTTTTCTCAAGGTGGCCATGCCAAAAGCTTCACCTAGGCCTATGCATGGGTTATACTTCTCTTGCCAAGACCGTGCAGTTTCTTGATTGCAGGGTCGTTGAAAGCATGCAGGGAGTTGGTGAGGATCCGCAACATCAAAAGATGAAGGACCACTGGTAGATTCATCCTTCAGTTCTAGTCTAAGCCTCCAAGCTTCTTAAAGTGAAGGTCTTATGCTAACAAGGCAGCAACTCCCAAATATTACTCGTAGCGTTTAGCTTGCTAGCCTTGCTTTCTGGACCTGCGATAAGAACAGTAAGAGGTTGTGTTGGCATCGGAACCCTTAGGCCATTCCGTCAGAGGCCCCAGACAGTCACATAAACGAGAGTACCTCAAAACAATTTCCAGACTGCTTCCAGCTTGAACAACTTTATCATGCGAGAGCCAGTGTCACGTGGGCCACATCTGTGCCCACAGTGGAGCGAGGCACAGGACTTCTGAAGCCGTTCACTTTTGATGTGGATGGCTGTCACAAAGTATGCATGCTTGTTTTCGTCTTTAAAACAAAGATTCCACCAGCTTGAGTATATGAATGTTGCTCATTTGAAAATTCACTTCTCAGGCATTGGTTTTGGAACGACAGATGGCTCTGCAAGCACCTGTGCAGAAGGCGGCAAACGGGAGTTCACAGGTCGACGGGTTTGGGTTTTGGATATTATTCATTTTTTGGTTTATGTTGCAGTGGTGATGATTTGAAGGGTAACCAAAGGAGGCCCAAGAATTTGAGTTATTGACATAGTCCATAGTCTCTGTTGTTACGGAAGCGTGGAATTCTGGGGGTTGATTGATGTGCATCGCGCAACACTCAGCATGTCGCACTACAGCGGCACAATAGTTGCCGTCGTGCCTGGACAGCACTTCGTGTCGCTCAGCCTCTTGCCTCATTCCACAGGTAATTTACCTGTACAACTACTTGCGCCGGCAGCCCCTCTCCGGGTCCATCCGCGCGAGAGACTAGGGCTGTTCACAGTTAACGAGGGGGAAATTTGACTTTGAATGATGCCTACGAAAGCTTGCGTGCGCAGCTTGCGAAACACTTTGAACAAACCTTCGTGCAAGTTCGTATCAGCCCGCCGTGTTTCCTTGCAGATGCCTTGCATTCAGCGCTAACCCTCCCAATGATATAGCCATGATCGCAGCAGGCATAGCCATGAGAATATTATGCGAAAACAAAAGAGTGGCAATAGTGGCGACAAGAATCAGATCATGATAATGCGGTGAGCAGGTCACTCCACCTGTGCCGCCTGTCTTGGTTCAGCCTCCTTCGGTCGTGTATCAAGCACCCCGCCAGCGGCTGAGGATGGAGTTGCAAGGGCTTGCTATCTGGATTGCATTGTGAATGTGATGGGATCGTTGACCTACTCAAAAAATGCAAAGGCGAAGCAAAGGTTCTGTAGGCTGCGCTTGATACGGGAAAATGGTTGTGAGCATAGCTGTAGCTGTTGGGGTGTGCATGGAGATGCATCTCTTTCGAGCGGCTTTGCCAAGCAGCCTGTTTGTTTTTCCGCAATCCCTTAGTTCTTCCCATGGGGGCATCTTAAACCCTGCGCGTTAGCCAGCCTAGTTACTATGCTGGTTATTTGTTTGTCGCAACCGGCATGTTTTACCCACCGCCGTTTTTGAAATCCAAACATCTACCCAGACATGATGATGGTGTGGAGGAGTCTTGCACAGCAATGGCGACATTTCAAAAGGCAATCATCAAGTAATCCGGTCTTTAGATACCACCCCAAAATCACACAGGCGGCCGACCTCAGCACATGCCAGAGAAACCACAAGGTTATTACCCGTGGTTTTGGGTCGGTCGTTGCACCAAATCTTATCTGCAGAAAAACGAGCTGCCAGCCAGCATTTGCAAGTAACGGTTTGTTAGGACTCTTGCGCGGCATTGGGCCTCATGATCCTCTATATTCATGTACGTATGTGTACTACGATTCTAATGGGTTTTGCCTTAAATCCAGGATCTGGTTGTAGCACGGCGGACCGTGATTTTACCGTGAATGGACCGTGACTCGACGTGACTCCACGGCGAGTTTGTGACTCTACAGTGATTCTCGATTAAAAGTAGTACAGGCTTGGGGGCTGGGACCGTGACTGTACCGCGTTTTGGCGTGACTCTACCGTGACTGTACCGTGACTCTGGGCGGGGGGCCCTGACATGCTATGGGGGGACACAGAATTCATTAGGCCACAACTGGGTACTTTTAAAATTTTGGTCTCGCCCAAAATATTTTTTTCTGAGAACTAGGCTCGCGTTGCTCGTGTCCAAAATTTGCTCGGGTTGGCCGTACATGTCACGTGCACCACCGCGTGGTACATACAGAGTGGTTTGAAAAGTGGTGTTTCTGCACGAGATTACAGAGATTACAGCCTTTGTTACGGACTTTATTCCACATCTTCAAACCAATTCGTCCGGTATTTCTGACAACGGCGGAGATGACGCTGTCCAGACATTTCTTGCTTTGGCAACTGGAAAGTGGGCCAAAAGCATGGAAAGGTTTGCCCATAACAGCCTGGTTACCTTTTGAAGGTTAGAAAGAGACGTAGCCCTGTTCTTGGTAGTTTAATCATAGTTCCATGAGTACCCAAGATAACCAAAAAGCACAGCGGCAGCTGCATGTGCATGCTGATTCATGGTTCGTCAGCAAAAAAAATTCAGGATCGTCTTGCTTCAGGCCTCCCCTTTGCACGTTTTTGACATCAACTCTGCCAGCACGGGATGCTTTCCATGATGTTTCAAGTATCGTCACAATGTGAAATCAGAGTCTCTTCCCAGGTTTCTGTCATGGTCCAGACAACCCCAGTTACTGCGTGACAACAGTCCTCAAAAATCAGCCATGACAGAACGGGCGTGGTTACTCTGCTGGTTATAACCTGCTTAGTTACTCGGAAGGTTAGACTGGCAGGGAAAGACAGTCCTTGCTTGTCTATCTTGTCTATATTCCACTGCTCGCAAACGGTGCCTCCAACGCTCGCCACATCATCTCCAAGATCCGTTTGTTCCTTCTCATTCCGCACAGCCACCCTGTCATTCCCGATGATGTCAGTTTTCATCGGGCAAGTGCACCAAGCTGTGGTAGGTCTATGCACAGCATGGCGGCCTGCAAGCTCGACGCTGGTATTCCTTCAAAGTATCAACCTTCATTGTCATTCAGCGCAAGGGAAGCAACCTGGCCCGCCAGCTTCGCCAGCCGTTGCTGAGGTGTGCCGCCCTCCAAAGTCCCGCGCGGCCGATGGGTGTGGACGCAGCCTCAACAGTTTGTATTTTCATCCTGGTTCCTGATCATGAACAAAGCTTTGACTTGCTTTATGGCCATGCCGACGCAACGGTTTGGCTCTTCTTACTGTAGGGGATAGACTCCAACACCTCAAATGGTTTATAACATGGACAATCACACTCGTGTTATGGTTATGAACAGAATCCATCATTCTGGTCGACGCAGACGGAAAGAGCTGTGAGCCCAGGGTGCCCCGCACGAAGCTCTTGGAGCAGGCTCGGCACCGCTAGTGCGCCTCCGCTCATTAGAGAAGATGGGCTTGCAAGTAGCAAGCAGGGAAAGGCGAATAAGAGTGAGACAAGGATAAGGGCAACACAGATCATGACGCAATGGCAGTTCTCTACCAGGAATAGTAACTGCTCTTGAGTTTGGAGTAGAACTTTATGCATCTGGGGCCCTCTGTGCTCTTGTCAACTTATGTGACCATAGACCTGCTTTTTCTCAGCAAGGTCCTGTCGATACAGTCAGATCACAGCTCGCATTATGAGGGGCTCTAGGAGACAAATCACTCATGTGCCCATGCTTCTGCTTAATTGAAAAGTTGAAGCTGAGGCTGTCAAGGAGTATAGAATGATGATAAATCGCAAGCCTTGAATCCTAGGATTGAAGCTCTGAATGAATGCTTCTCCCACCAGACAACGTTTTTCTAGCGGGAATCCTATCCCGAGCATCCAGTGTAGGTCCTCTTCGTCCACCCTCGTACTCGGATGTCCCAAAACCGACGGGTCTCTTGACCATCACGGACCCCAACCCTGCCCCTAGAGCCGCCAACAGCCCAAACCGTTTACGACTATCATGGACTTGTGACAGCATCCCAAGAGGCAGAGCTGAGGAAGATGGCCACGCAGCGTCTGAGAGAGGTCCCTCCCCACGCGGAGGTCCCGACAGGGTTTGTCCACGAGGTACCTGCTGAATGCTGATTTTTGGGGGTGGGCTTCTCAAGCTGCCAGGATGCCGGTTTTGGGGCATTGGTATCGTGAGGAAATTTTGGTCTTTGCGCAGAAGGGCTTTTCGTGATGTCACTAACATGACTGTGGAGTTTGATGAGTGGGCATCGTTAGCCCTACCAATGACAGCAGTTGCTTCTTCGATAGCTCGCGCTGATTGACCTGTCTTGCCCACGTTGGCTGCTTGGTTCACGGCTCAAAACGAAGCATTTAGTGTCGTTTCCATCGTGTCGTTTCCACTCCTCTTGACGTTTCAAAACAAAGCCATGGGCTGCAGCGGAAGTTCATGCCGGGGTGAAGAGCCTCGCGTTGGGTCCATGGTCTGCTATGCGAAGGGCCTGCCGACGCCTCCGAAGGATGCCTTGCCACCAGATCGCTGCACACATGAAAAGTATGTATGGCAGCTGCACAACTACCTCTTCAGCATCGCTCAGAGCCCACATGCCTTTAAGGCGACCGTCGAAGAGCGACGCGAGGCAAGCTTTGGGGACCTGACAGAGGCCGTGCCAGGGCTGCGAACGCAGCCAGGTGTGGTGGGCAACTTTATTCCCCGATCCGGTGGCCGTCCAACGATTGATGGGCGTTGGCAAGAGGGCTAGCAACCCTGAGTACGCACATCTTGAGCTAGGTCAGTTGTCAGTGCCGGCCTGGTTACCTATTATGAAAAGCTGATACGACTTCTCGGGTCCTGTACAGAAATTTGACCCCTTGAATATAACCATTTGCCAAGAAACAGAATCAATGACTCTGCGGCGAGGTGTGTCAACCTCGTCGGATCACCAGGGTCTTTAAGGTCTTACGAAACGGAATTTTGCAAAAGATCTGCAAACCAGCTGTTCCGCCAGGAAACGTTTGAGATTAGTCCACAGTTTACACCCTACAGCTATTGCAACGCAGACGTGGGAGTGGATCTGGCTGAAGTTTGCAGAGGCGTTGTTTTCTCTGTCAACGTACCCAGCCCAGTGGGCCTTGTAGCAAAGTTCTTTTCAGGTTGACCCTTGGAGCTTGTCATGCTTGATTGCCTGGCCAGGCAGTAGACCCTGCGGGAATTTGTAACCGGTGGCTGTGAAGCTGTGCACCTAAAGAGTCACCTTTGTATGCGTCTGTTTTGCACTTCAAATCAGAATTTATCAGAGGTGCCTGGGAACTCTAGGTGGTTGCAAGCAGCTCTGAGGAGCTCCTCTGAGAGGTCACATCAATAAATGCTCTCTTTATCTTAGGTGGCCGTCTCCAAAGGAGACCATCTGTTGCACTTGTGCCTTTTACTCGGTGCGCTATTCGCTCCGTCCAGGGAAATCTACATGCATCTATGGTCATGTAACCTCCTTGAAGGGGGTTATTTGGAGGCTGAAATTAATAAGGGAGTAATACAGGGCTTACTAAGGCAGATACTAGGAGTTTAAACTGTAGCTCGCATGCATTTATGTGCTGATTTGCTTGTCCATCTTGGCAGGGATGCAGTAGCACGCACCAAGCTTGCTGGGGGCCAAGCCGAGGCTAAATCATCAGCTACTCAGCTACTCAGGCTTCCAAGCCTCTTTTGTCGCTCTGCATCCAACTCGTTGCCGGTTGCTGAATCAAGAACCCCAAAGTCCCAAAGTTCCAGATTTCGGGAAGTCTCCACGGCGGTGGTGACTTGGATTAAACGGATGTGAAGGCGATGTGTTGGTGGCTTTGGCTCCGCGGTTTCCATTGTCCAGCGTCGGCTCGCCATGGTGTTCTCAATAAGTTGTGACATCGTGGTGGGAAGAACTTTGTCCGGTTTGTTTGTTTGGAATTAATTGCACGTGCAGAGGGATGCCCCTCGTCGATAATGCCATATTGTTTGCACGATACCTTGACGCACCGAAATGATAGGCTCTCAGATCCAAAATCTTCACTAGAAGTCTTACGTACCAGGGATGAGAGACTTATTCTGTGTACGGTCCATGCGTGCGTTCAATTCCGGGATCGTGCTTCCGCGCAGAATACAAATTCAGACAAAGGAGTGCATTCAGAGCCTCGCAAAAGATGCTTTGCAAGATGTCAGTGACGCCCAACCCTCAAGACGGTGCCCAAGTCTCCAGAAGCTTTTTTCATACCTGCGATCCCAACCACGACTGCTCATATCATGAATCATGTCATCATCATGCGCATCGGGTGAGCTCTGCAGCGGCACAGGTGGCGACGCAGATGCCTTCGCAGGCCGGTTTTCATGTACTTGCATCATCCCAACTCGCTTACTTAAGCCTGCCATGCGCAGTCTTCTTCTTACCCTTATATCATAGATGAGCTTTCGAGCCTTACGCCCTCCATCCAGACCGGGATCAGCAGTCTGCACCGTGCACAAGCAAACTGTCACTCGTGCAAAGCAGTTTAGCTGCACGAGGAGTCTGTTGACCCTGAATCCCACGACCACCAGCCTACATCCCCTTCATCCCGTACCAGACAAAGGGCAATAAAAGGCAAGACGCTAACGCAGCCGCAGTAACCATAGAATACCAATTCCGGTAGGGGGAAGATGCAACACGGCAGAGGCACCAACTCCTGCGCCCGCGTCCTCCGCGTCATTGCAGCGCTCCACGCAGTCCCAGCTGCTTCAGGCCTTAATTATTCAGGTTTACCTGGATCCGTATCCTTCAGTATCTCCAAAATTTCAGATGACATGAGTATTGATCCCTTCTGGACTTGATTCATCACTGCTCCAACCTGAAGACCATTCTTCATATCGGATTGCAGTAGAACCCACTCCAAAACACAGAAACGCGTGCAAGCCTTGGCGCCCTGATAGGCCAACGCTTCTGAAAAGGCAGTCCTGATCCTCATGCGATCAAGCGGCTGCTCCATGTGAACCTCTTGAAGCCCACTAAGCCCCTCCTAGAAATTCATCTCCTCAAGCGTTAACAAGTAAGCTCTGTAGACCATGTCTTGCCAATCTCAGAGCCTCCCAGGGATCTACGCAGTCGCAACTCTATCAGGCCAGGGGAACTTCGAGAGCTTCAGCGTTAGAAAACGAAAGCGCTCAAGGGGAGGTTGGTATTCTTAGCGGTCGGAAATGCCTCTGGCAAGGATATAAGAAGCGTGGTGATGCTTGAAACTATAGGCGGGAGGATCTCACATCCTTCAAGCCAATACTGCTTATACAGCTAAGATTTTGGGCACGATGTGGGGGGCTTTGGGCACTTTAGGCTTGGGTGTACAGTATGGGTACAGCGAGTGGCTTGAGTGGCTTGATGTCGAAGATCTTGTGAGATGCAGAACGCAGGTTCAGCAAGTTGGACTTGGGGATGCAGATGGGTGGTTGCATCGGCCTTCACATCTGGGCAGATAAAGCTGAATCTGGTTCCATGTGATATCATATTTTTTCGTCGGGAACATGCATCTTCGTAACCTCTACTCTTATATCCGGTGCACACCTACACAATCAGACTCCCATTGGTCATGGGACGGTTTCCA
Organism: Symbiodinium pilosum; assembly: GCA_905231905.1. Lineage (NCBI taxonomy): Eukaryota > Dinophyceae > Suessiales > Symbiodiniaceae > Symbiodinium > Symbiodinium pilosum. The sequence goes on along the minus strand of CAJNIZ010005780.1, from coordinate 70,114 downwards.
ACACACTAAAAGAAGGTGAAGGCAGTCGCAGCAAGACAAGGCTTTCTGGTGAGTTGTAGTCTCCACAGGCACGAAGCACCAATTGTCGTCCGAGAATGAGTTGCAGCAGGGTGCAGCGTATGATTTCTTCGGGCAGTCACTTACCTAATTGTCACGGATGTACAAGCCATGTATACGTGCTACTGTACCCCTGAAGAGGTACGGAGAGAATCTCTGAACACGACAGGCTAAGTCCCTAAGGTTCCATAGTTTAACCTCAAGACAACCCGTGTACCGTGTGGTTCCTAGACCTGGACACACCTAGTCTCTACACCGCAAGGTCCAGACGCCTCTGCCCAGCACGCAGTTGGGCACCCAGAAGTTTTGGTATGATCCCCAGAACCTTAGGCTTCTTGGATGGTTTTGGCCTGTACAGCTCAAAGATGTGATCTCTCGGAGAAGGGCTTACCGCATCCTGCCTTTGAAGGTGGTTGTGCTGCTACGCTAAATGTTCCGTAGTGGTTCAGATGTATGAATCATCATCAAGCGCTTGCTTGCAAGGTCTGCGGTTCCAAAGTACATGGCCTGGCCCTCAGGAGGGTCTGTCCTAAGCTTATCCCAAGGCCTTTCCAATTCCGCGGTCAAAACGGTTCTGCGGAACAAAGCTCGTCTCTCCTTGATGACTTTGCTAGGGATTCGGTGACGGTGGAAGCCAGGGATTCTCCTCAGGGATTTGCGGTAGTTGCCAGACATAGCCATTTGATATGCGACCCTTTCGCGTGGACTTTTGGGATGTATCTTTCCTGTTGCACGCTTCCATGACTGACTTGGATTCCCGTTAACGATGTTTCAGAATTTCTTAGGGCTGCACTTTAAGCATCATCGCATTCTCAAAGGATAGGCCAAATCTTGTTGTGAGACGCCGATCAGGGTTATCCCAACACCCTAAACCCTAAGTTCCATCATCCCACTATAACCCCTATCTAGCTCCTATATTGCCCCCGAAAAACCCCTAGAAAGCCCCATTGTCTCGTGGGGGAAGCGGATCTTGGCAGTTACACGTTCGCCGCTCAGCAATGACCAGTGGCCTTGACATGGGGGTTTCCCAAAATTAGGGGTACCTTCAAAGGGGGTCCTCCTATCTTGGGAAACTGCGGTATTGATAAGGCTCATCATCCTAGCCCCGTCGTCAACAGAGCAAAACGGAGGAGGTTGAACAAACAAAAACTGCGGGTCCAAGTTCTGAAACCATCTCAATCCCTTGCAAACTCATACTCCATGTCAGAAGCCTCTACCTACTGAATTGACATCGCTACATATCCATAGGATCCCGGGCAGGGGTGAAGGATGAACAGTTTCGGTAGTAAGCCTGCTCAAGGCCCCGAAGTACGAAGAGACCTTCCAAAGCGTGAAGGACTGGCTCTGGCTTCCGGGGGTTATGAACCCTACGGCTAAACCCTGACTTATGGATTAGATTGAAGGTTGGTGCTGTTCCTATCGGCAAGAGTTGGGGTCCCGTGAAAAGGGCGAATCCCACAAGGATACAGTGACTGATAGGATGAGGAAACTCAGCAAACCGGTATGGCGAGTCAAGCTAGATGGCCATAGCAAGGAAGCTCATGCCGCGTTGCTTTTGCTCTGCTTTTTTGGTTCTTCAAAAAGCGAACGACCCTGACAAAGGCTCAAAGGCCTGAGAAAAGAATTGGAAATTGTCAGTCACTCCCAGTTAAATTTGGAAGCTGAGCCATGATTTGGATACTACCATGAGAGGACGGAGCTTCTGGTACACGCGATGCTTCACTTCAAGCAAGCTTTCAAATGGTAGTCATCAAAGTCCTAGGTAACTATGTCATACCGGTAGCAGTTAGCCCTCAGAAATCAGTACAGCGTGTCGTAATGATGTAATACCTGTAGTCATAGTTGCTGCTGCTATGCTTTCTGCAGGTCCCGGCTAATGCGGGTATCACCCAATATTACAGCCAGGCTCTCAGTTTTGTCTTGAGGCCAAGGGTTCAGGGTTGGGGTGGGCAGGAGGGCCCTAGCGGTGAATAACTGAAAGGCGCTTTTCTGATGCAATGGCCGCATCGTAGATCTTGTGGAAGGTAGCGGTGGCATCTGCATGGTCGGGTTTCGTGCCACTGGCAAAAGCACTTCATGGACGTTGGCATACTACCTATCTCCTCACGACCCAACTCGGGCAGGAACTAGTACGTGATGCCGTGAATCGTTTTGGCATCGGCTTCCTGCATTCCGTACTGCGGATGCGAGAGCGCTTATGTTGAGAGAGCTGGGTCCTACTGTCCCGGGTGCACGCGGCAGTCAAGCAGCCATCGATGCTCAGTCATTTGTACCCCATAAGCCCATGTACAAATCAAAAGCCTTTGGCACCCGAAGTCCTTTCAGCCCTGAGCCATGGATGCCTGCCGTCTCAGGCGAGATGCCCTACCACCACCCACAGATGGAGCAGCTTTACCGCATCTGGTGTGGTACACTTTGGCGTTTGGGGGTGGTGGCCCCACCCAAGGGGTAGAAATATGGGGTGCTCTTCATGTGTTCGGGCTGTTTGATGTTCCAAAGTTGGACGTGCTACGGGCGTGCAGATCACTTTTTCTTGGTCCGCCGGCTTGTCCATAACAGCCGAATTCAGGTTTCAGGTTTGCTTTATGGACCTTCCAAGTCCTGTGAGAGCCTGGTATGCTAGAGACATTTACAAGCACTGTGCTTCATGCACTTCTTGAGCTGTCAGCATGCTGAGCCCAGGATGGGAGCGGGCTTTTCGTCCAAGTTTATGTGAACATGCCTGAGCGGCGTCGACCGGGCGCCAACGGCCTGGGGCACCTGCGCAGCTTTGATCGTATTGCCTGCATGGGAAATTGAGCTTCAATGAGCTAATTCGTTATTCAGCAAGCGTTCCTGACATGTAGCTGCAGTTTGCCCCAGACTGTTCCTAACGTAAACACGTTGGGACAATGCAGCACAGGCGGCTGCCTGAACCAGAGATTGAGGAAGCACCCCGTAGACGCTGTTTTGAAGGGATGTTCTTGCGGTGGGCTCTTTCAGAAGGAGAGCTAAATGAAAAGAGCGCTTGTTACATGATATCATGCCATAGCTTATTCCTGTGCACATTTCACTAGGCGGGCATGTGGAAAGCCCAGCTGCACCTAGAGCTGTATGTGCTTGTTCTGGCACCCTGCAATCGTGCCGATCATGCCTTCAACCACTCAGGGTTCTCTTCAGGCTTCCTTAAACATGTTCTTTCCCATTAGCCTTCATGTGTTTCTGCTTTGGTACTCGTATGGTTTTCGTAGTTCATAGCATTAATAGCTGCGAGGACTGCAGGGCTGGAGGTGGGACATCCTGGAATTCAATCTGCGCGGCCGAAGAACGGCGAATAACTGGACCACAAGGTCCTTCTGCATAAGTGCCACGGTCTTGCCGCACCACGCCACGCAAGATGACAAGTTTCAGCAATCAGCTCAATAATGTGTTAACCACGCCCAGGCTTATCTGCATCGACGTAGCTTTTCAGAACATGTTTTGCTTTAATATCGTGGCAGAGAGGAGGCCGGCTGCAAGCATCACATACTTTACCAGCAACATCGGAGAAGTTGTAACATGAGTTGACACTTTCACTGCACGTCATCAGCGAGGACAAATGTAAGAGTCTTGTGGTAGTAGGAAGCAGCAGCAGCAATTAAGTAGTCGTCGGCACCGCAGCAGCAGGAGCAGTAGTAGAAGAAGAGGATTTGTAGCAGTGGTTGCCAACGTGCTAGAAGGATGAGTAGCAGCGGAAGGAGTTGGGCAGTAGTTCTTCAGTACTACTCCTCGTCATCGTCGTCATCGTCGTAGCAGCAGCAGGAGTAGGAGCACGAGTAGCAGGAGGAGTAGGTGGAGCAGTAGTAGCAGCTGCAGTCAGAGCAGCAGCAGTAGCAGCAGTAGCAGCAGTAGCAATAATAGCAGTCGTAGTAGCAGTAGTAATCAGTAGAAGCAGAAATACTCGCAGAAGAAGTAGAGTAGTAGGAGGAAAGGTAAGGTAGGGAAACAGTGGTTGAATAGAATTGTAGCGATGGCAGACATTACCTTCCCGATGGCTGATGCAGCAAGCCGTGACAGATTGCTGTTGAAGAGTCAGGCCATCATTGAGGAGGAGGTCTCACTCCTAGACAGTCCAAGCATCTCGTCCAGGAGGGGCTTCAAAGGGCTTCCTGCCACGTCAACGCATATCCCGCCTTGAGAGAGACGCATCCACATGGCCCAGGACAGTAGTGAAGCATCCTGCAGGAGGGTCTGTCTGGCGTGGGGGCTGCTGTGAGTGCAAGATGTTTCAACAAGTTCGATACCTGTACTCAACATGGCCCAGTTTTCAACACCATGCTTGCGGTTAGAACGGACCGAATGCTGTGCCTATGCACGGTCCAAGCGAAGCAGAAAAGTCGAGCAAAGTCTTGCGCAGCAAGTTCACCGACACTTTTTTCAGCCGTAATTGTGACAGTTGTGCAACAGGAGCTGGGGGTTGGTTTGTTCTGGCCTGTCCTGGCTTATCTTGGGCTTAGTGTGGCAGCGTGGCAGTTTCGGCAGGCTCAACTAGGGGAGCATATACCTGAAGACCTCACATTGTATAAAGGAGATTCTATAGGGCTTGAGCTTCCCGTTTCTCTCACCGTGCCCATGCTGCCATGTCTGCTAGTATTGCCTGGGTTAGCCGCTCGGCTCGGGGCGGCAGTTAAGACCAGCAGAAGGGTGAAGCGGAAAGCGCGAAACACGGTTGAACTGCGAGACTTCAGGGGATGCTTCTCATGCAACACGGCACGCAGTTTGCTGCTCAAGTATCAAGACCGATGTGCTAGACAAGCTTCATGAGTTGCCTGCGCCGTGAAGCCAAGACTAGGAAGTCCTTCCTCTCGAATTCCAGCAGTTGCGCCGCGCAGGCAACCACGCTGAACTCCTATTCTGCCTTGACCCCATGCAGAGCTGATGACATTTCATGACGTAGCAGAAGGTCAAACGGACTGTGGGGCTCTGCAAAGCTGCTAGCTGCTAGAGGTCAATGCAACTCCTCGAACACATGTTGCAGGAAAGCATAGCACCCATGGCTAGCTGACAAGCCTGCAATCTCTCAAATCTCTGGCCTCGCGCGCCATGGAGATTGAAGCTCATGCAGAGCTTAGTGGAGGCAACAGTGCATCCAGCCAGAGCAAGCCAGGGGAAAACACATTTTCAGAGCTGATCGTACGCGCAGCACTATGGGTCGTTTCTCACTCCATGGGCTACCTCAGCTGGTGATAGCTAGTGGTCAGTATCCAAGCAAGCAACGTCGCTGCAGTCGTGGGTTGTTCAGATTGTCGGGTTTCGGTGCTCGGTTTTCTTCGTGTCACACAAGAATTAGTCAAGGCAGAATGGGTAGGGAGCATCCTCAAGGGCCGAGAAGTTGCATCCAGGGCGCGCAAAAAGAAGGAGCAGAATGACTTTCTTGGGCGGAAGCAGGTCAGCCAACAGTCACTGCATGGAAAGTTCCCAAATCTTCTGACTGTTGGACTTCCACCGCAGGTGGGTCGGACGAGGACGATGACATTGCCCGCTTCGAGCGTCAATGCGCGCTGCGTGCTCAAGCGGAAGGCTATCTGCCTGACGAGGCAGACTAGGAGTCGAATTTGTGTCGCGAATGCCCAGTATATAAGCATATATAAGCCAAGCAAAAATGCCGTTTCACAACCCATACTTAATTCTCAGCTGGCTAGCTCAGTAGACATCTCTGCATTATCTGGCATCAGGGATACACAGTTGGTTCGTCAAGAAATTCTAAGCATGCAGCCAAAGCTTTGCGTGTGCATGCACTTCAGAGAAATCGTCTATTGAACCTTGGGGCATTAGTGCTATGATTTGAGCCATGGGGCCGGTTTGGCTTGCTCGGCCCATTAATTATTGTAACTAACAATCCGACTGACTAGTACCGGCAGCAACTGAAGAGTGTCATGCGCGTATCTTCCGTCAGCAGCAACAAAAACATGCACACACACCATAATGACAAGGGGTAAGGTCGAAGGCTAGGCTGTTGTTCATGAGGTGTGTATCTTGGGGTTCTCAATGTTGCCCTTACGCTGCATTGACCGCAGGGTGATGCCAATTCGGACGAAGAGGACATTCGCCTGAGGCCATGAACTCAGGGATCCAAGCACCTACATTGGGCCCTACAGCCTGTAAATGTTGCCCAAATTGGGCTATTTTGATCCCTATAGGGCATATTAGGACCAGACTTTCCGGTTGTTAGGCAAACTACGCGGAGGCGATTGCTAACAACGACTCCAAAGCTGCCGAAGCTGATTTGAAATGTGCTGTTGGACACCCAAAAGCTTGAAGCGTGAAATGAGCGGCTCCAACTTCTCAAGACTGGAATGACTGGAGAATCTATACATATATATATATATCTATTTATTTATGGGATACACATATACATACATATATATATATATATATGGATATTACGGATATAGATATGCAATGATATACACATATTTGTGCACGTACTTATGTATGTGTGTGTACATTCTATTTACGTAACTTATGTTGTTCCCTTCCTCTCCGACGGCAAGCCCTAAACCCTCAAACGATTGCAGCACCTTGAGCATTCTGAGCTAATGAAACCGCAAATCTTGCACTAACGTCAGACCCTGGAATCAATGCTTGGAAGCTGCAGTTTCTCGAGGCAGAAGCGACTTGTCGACGGCAGTGGCCCACCGCCAGCAGATGGTGGCGAATGGCAGGAGACTTCTTTGGTGTCAGCGTATCCGGAAGCAACTTGATTCAGCAACCAGAGGACATTGCAATAAGGAACCGTATCTGCCCATAACCACAGTCCTTATGTAAACATGGTACACTGTAGCTGAAAACCCAGTTTGAATGGTGAAGCCTCCTATTCGGCAATCCGGAGCTCCCATCCAAGACCCAGACTCAACCCTGTGGTGGCCCCAGGAGAAGTGCGAGCTCCTGCAAGACAAGCAACGTGACTCAATAGACTGACCCAAGCAGCTCCACATCAGAACTTGAACCTCTGACTTGTGCCGTTTAGGGCGCTGTGATTCAGAAAGCAGTTGTGTAAGGATTCTTTGTAAGGACCGTAGATGGTTGGGCTGGAGCCCTTTTCAGCTTTGAGGCCATGTGCCATGTTTTGCTTCACAGATTTTTCGTTGCATGTCGGGATAGCTTATGGTGCTGCTGTCGGGCAGATGGGCCTGAGCAAGGCTCGGACGCTGCATGAATCAGCTCGCCTGCCGTGCCGTTTTCATCTGCCTGACTTCATCATGTAGCGGTGTGGCAAGAACTGGGGTCTCCACCAGGTTTTCCAGCCAACAGAGGTCATTACTCCAAAAGCCGCAGGATATTGTCAACCGTTCTTGAAACTCTCTATCTCAGGCTTTCTCGAAGAGAGGCGGAGCTGGCGCAGGCGGGCTGTGTGTGTGTGTGTGCGCGCTTCAGTATAGCATTTGAGCCCTTTGTGAAAGTATTGCCTTCAACAAAACCTGGGAATCCTAGTTGCAAGGGCTGCTGCAAGGAGCCATAGGTTCGAGATGTTTTGAGAGCAGCCATGAGGTAGTGTACGATGTCTAGCATTGCTGGTGGATTGCTACGTAGATTTAATGGAGCGCTCCCTTCTCTACGCATGCCTCATGCCAGACTTAATGCAAGGTCTGATTTTGAATACGCTGAGACAAACGCACGAATCTCGCGGCGATGCATCTGAACCTCCTGCAGGCTATCAAGCTTTGGTTTCTTGCGCGCCACCGCCAGGTCAAGAACGATCTCGACATGCTCCGTGGAATCCTGGCTGCCTGCGGAAGTTGTCTTGCCTGCTGCCCCAAGAAGAGTGCCCAATCACAAAATCCACCCCTACTGGCAAGTATTCCCAAAGAGCTACCATTGTGTGCAGAAGTCGCTATGTATACATTATCGTAAGCATGCCCATGGCTTGAGGCGAGGGCCTCGGCGCAGAGGACCCTCAGGTCGCCCTGAAACAGCGGCTCTTGGACCTTACGCCGCTCAGATCATGTTGCAGGGGAGGAAGAGGGGGAACGATTTGTGGTCCTGTCAGTTCTAGATATGAAGAACAACTCATGCTTCTCATAGCGTTTATTCTGGTTATCGTGATTCTTGCTAAAGTTTGTTGATGTCATGTAAACTTAAACTTGCTTGCAGATCGCCTGGCCGAGGAAGAAAAATCGCCGTCTCCAGGCAGTTCTGCACATTGAGAAATTCTTACGTGTAGCCGCAAACTACATGCGGAAATGCATGTTCAAGCCAAGCAGTAGCTTGCAGCTGAGCTTGCGAAGACTTTGCTTTTGCGCTGGGCGTGGGATTGAGGTGAAAGCATTTCCATGCTGCAGAAGTTGGCAGCTTGAGGAAGAGTCTGCAGCAGACATGCCATTCGAGCTAACGTGACATGGAGCTGCTTAATTGTCTTCAACCTCCATCAAGAATCAAGAGCCTAGAAATGTTTGACCAGTTTAGTTACTTAGTTGAAACGGAAGCGTTGAATAGCAGCTGGCAGGTCACTCTGGAGGGGCAACGAGTGCGGCTTCAACAGTTGGAGGCAGGCCGAAAAGCTCAGCGCTTATGCTTCTAATGCTTGCAAAGGGTCCAGGGCTTGGTGTGAACAGTTTATTTTTAAGGTCCACGGCTTAAGGTGGCGTACTGCAAGATTCCACATGCCTTTCACTGATACCCAAGACCAAACCACAGGCAGATTTGCTACACAAAGGCGCAGATCTCAGCAGTCCTGCCGCTGTGCCGTTTGGCCAAATGACCCTGCAAGGCTGAAGCTAAAAAGCCGAAGGAAGACGCCAAAAAACTAGCGGAGGCCAGGCTCTCTGCCTTGAGGAATCCTTGGTTGGGGAATACTGAACCAATGGCGCAGAATCCAATTGCAAGTAGAATGGAAACAGGTGATATAGTGGTATACATTATACAGTGGGTTTGGTGTTGGCGCCACTGCTTGTGCTCTCTGATCAACGCGCTCGAGCTCCAAGAAATGTCTGAAGGAGATGGCCATGCAAAATGCGGCGCTCCTCTATGGCGAGGGGGGCAACGTCGAGGATCCGATGATTGGTTAGAATTGGGCTTCAGTCGGTCGATTCAGCTTTCAGAGATGTATCGGGTAATCCAATGATCGGACTATGCAGTATGGTCAACTCCTTTTTGCAGTCCGACTTTTGGGGCTTAGGTAGTTGTGCTGGAAGCTTCTAAGACGTGAAGCCGAAGGGGCAGGATCAACCTCAGCCAACCTCATGTTTTTCTCTGGTCTGCTCACGGGCCAGGGTGAGGCACATACCATCAGGAGCCGCAGGCATCATGACGACGCTTGGACCCAGACCCTTCGGCCCTGAAGGCCCCGCGCCAGCCTCCAAAACGCAGCTGGCCGGCGCTTATACCTGAGTGGGCTGGCAGGACTGGAAGAAGAAGTATCTCACTACTTCAAATCAGCTGCAGCAGGCACGGGCTGCAAAAACACTTCCTGAACACATACAGGAGGGCGTGAGAGCTTCCACTGCTAGTTGATTGCCTGAAATTACTCATGGGTGAAACATGATTAGTTATGATAGTTCTTCCTGGATCGGGCATTAGATGTGTGTTTCGCATTCCCATGGTTTGGCCCCGCGCAAGATTGAAACAGGAACATGCTGCTGCCACAGTCGCTTATTCTTGCGGCGTCACCTAGCGGAAGTCTTAATTTTTGAGCAGGCATAATTACAGTGATCCCCAAATCGCAACTTCAGCGTCAACCCTTAGGACTTGCAGTGATGAAGCTGGCCTCCATCACTGTTGCTGTTCTTGCTGCTCCAGCTGCTCCTACGGCGGCGCCTACTCTTGCACGACCCCGCGCCATCATGACCACTAGAGCAGCGCCACCGCCCCTGCTGCCCCGGCCCCCAACGCTACCACCGCCACCGCGGTTCATGAATCCAGTAGCTGGGTTTTATAGCATGGGCTTAGCAATGTGCATCCTGTGTTATTGGAGAGAACAAACCGAATCACAGCCGCTCAACTGGTGGGACGTGCTTGTTTTGAGGATTGCATAATAATAAGCAGCAGCTTAAAATCACCTCGCGGCTCTGTAGGCTCTAGCCGTGGAACAAGGTGTCAGCGGCGAGCAACGGCTCGCGTTTTGGAGTGCGATGTTGATGTAGATATTTTGCTGCTACCTCAGTGTTGGGCTGAAGAGACTGCAGCTGAACACCGCAAGCTCGCGCCCGTGGTGCACCCAGACAAGGCGAGACAAAATGGAATGAGCGCGGAGGAAGCCAAAAGGCGCTTTCAACTCCTTCAAGATGCCTACTCCGTCCCGTCGCTGTGTGCCACTGTCACCGCCACCGCCAGACGCGCCGCCGCCACCGCCTGCTGCTACCGCCCACCGCCACTGCCGCCTGCCGTCACCACCACTTCAACGATGCCGCCTCTTTGAATAGGACAAGTAGGAACCGCTTCATGCATGCTGTTTCATATGCTCGAAATCCCTGAAAAGCCAATGCCTGGGGATGAGACGACACCTCTCGCGGTTCAATTCCTCCAATACTGATTCGCTAAGGTTTATTGTGCAACCTCTGGACATTTGATTTGTTCGCAAGCATCACCTTTGACTCATCTGCCCTAACTTTCCCACGCAAGCCTGGGAGGTGCGCCACGAGCTACAAGAGCTCCGCACTCAAGCGCAGAAGCAGAAGAAGGCAAATCAAGTTGATTTGGATCATTAGTGCATTGGAAGTTTGTAAATTTGGCATAGTCTGTTCCGGCGCTGCATGGGATAAGTGTTACAGCGGGCGTGACACAGCATGTTCAAGAAACCTCCCTCGCTGTGATGTTCTGGAGTTGCAGGTGTCCTTCACAAGGACTTTTCCATATTGCATCTTGAGGGCAGCTTGGGAGTCTAGTTTGGAAGTACCTCTGCCTTTTTGTACAAACATTTCTGTACACCCTAAGTACAAATTTCCGACGTAGATATTCATATACGTATATAGACACTTACACGTCATCATGGAGTAGAGTCTACTCGATAAAGTTCAGGAGGACAGGCACAAACATGACTCTTGTGCCAGGTTCTGCTGAAGGAGCTGGGTACAGACGAGAGCATTCAACAGGTATCGTGCTTGGTACAAGGTCTGACTAGCTGAGTCTGCTGACTGACTTGATCATTTGAGGGTGCTGGCTAGCCAGCTGCGGGTCTTGGTTGTTGCAGATAGTGCTTCTTCTGTGGTGTAGGGGTTTGCATCATGTGGTTGAACATGGGGATGGGGACCATAGTTAAATGCGTGTGGTGCAGACATGAACATCAGAGAAGTAGTATGTTTTCGATCATGCACAAGCCGCCGAGGCCCTGGCGGTTGCCGACGACCCTCTGGCTGTGCAGTGGAAGGGACGCGCCTCGCAAATCGCACCACGGTGGCAGTATAAGCCGCTTTAAGAACAGTTGAGAATCCAGAAGCGTTTGGCTTGGATTCCTATGGTTTCATTTGGTCAAGCCAAGCTTATCCATACTGAGCCCGTCGCAACTTGTGTAGCACAGAAGCTGCGAAGCATCCAGCCGCCAACCAGTCACCTCCCTGGCAAGAGCAAGCCGAGCCATTGCAAGCCACTAGCCTTAAGTAGCGAAATCCAACTGCCCTGTCCTGTTGTGTCCATTCCTACGGCTGATGTGATCTGAAACATCATGATCAACAACGTAATTCGAGATCCTGGAGTAAATCTTGGTAGCAGTGACTGAGGCGCAGCTGCAACGGCAGCTCAAAGAGTACAAGGCCCATCTGACTTGAGTTGATGGTCCGTTCAAGGTCGTCGGAGAGATCTCAACTTGAAGCCGATCGGCTGTTCAAGTTTCCGAGTTGTGTTGCGTCCAGGCTGAAATCCGTTCTCGTAGCTAGGCAACCGCAGTGGTTCTTGAAGAGGCCAAGTACTTGCGACGGCATGCGACCCTAAAAGTTCTCAGGCGTCCTCTAGTGCCAATGGCGGCACCCCCACTGCGCAGGCCCAGGTCTGGCAAGCTTCCTGTGATATGGATCCTTTCAATTTGAGCGTGTATGCGGGGATCTTGATATTGGGGGAAGTTTGTGCATAGACTTTGTGGAGCCAAGCTCATGATTCGAGAGTCCAAGCAGAAAAGTCCTACTTCCGTTCGATGCGGATAAGTTCTAACTGCGTTGCAGAATCATGACATCTCGTGTTGTGCTGTTGAAGTTTGGGAAGTTGGAGGTCAAGAGGGTTGTCGTGGAACTCAGCCTCAACATTGCAGTCGTCAGCTTGTGATCGAAACTTTGGTCGGCATAGCTAGTGGCTAGAAGCCGAAAATCACCCATAACTCGCAATGGATGGCATTTCCTCCAAGCTTCATGACGTGTTCTTGACATGTCTTCTGACAGCCGGCAGGACTCAGCGACAACCCTCGCACCCGCTGCTGCTGCGGCCGTGAAGAGCAAGGTTCGCTGAGCAAGAATTCTCAAAGGTTAAAGGCTCTGACAAGCTTCCTGTCCATCAGATGAACCAGTAACAAGCGCCCTTGTTTGCTGGCAGTAGCTTCATCACTGTACAGGCTAGATAATATTTTGGTGATCCAGATACACATCATCACGCCAGCACCTCTTCTCTTCCCTCTGCAAACATCATCGACTATAGATCCAGGAGATGCAGGTAGCTTATGTAACAGGACGCTGCGTTCAGGGTCGTGAACCGTGAGCGTGAGATTTGACTAAACGGTTGCCAGGATAGTTCTGCTGGCCCGCCTTGCGGCCTTGCTGGTATCCTGGAATATCCAAGCACGAACACAGGAATTCCACTGTATGCCTTCAATTAGTGCCTGCAGCACAGGGCTAGACAGAACAGCTCTTCTTAGGAGGGTCCTTGCTTATGCATATACCCAGAGCCTTTAACAAGTTCTTCAAAAGCTGAATTTGATTGAGCCTTCTGATTGTTTGAGCGTGTTTGAGCCTTTCAGGCGGTTGCTCAAGCTGCGGACAAGAGACGGGAGGAGTTCGACCGACTACAGGCCGCATTTTGCTGGTTGCCAAAATGTGTGGTTCATTCGAGTGTCGCAAAATGTTCATTCGAGTGACGCAAAATACTACATGCCGCGCTCAGTTAGCCAACGCCCCCCCGTCCCCCCCCCCCCCGAGAGCCATTCTACGCTTGGAAGCTCTAGTAGACTTCAAGCCATGGTTGTTGAGTGAGCAATCCGCTCTGAAGCTTAGAGTAGGAGGTGCGAACCACCTTCATTCGATATGGTAGACTGATGCCATTCTGTCGGGGGCACGTTGTTATTGGGAAAGCGCAATGTGCAAGTGCAGTCCTTTCCTGAGCTCATCGGGAATTTGGGATTGTTTGTTCAACTTCTGGGTTCTTACGTTTAAATTTCCTGAATGTGTTCAGACTAAGCCTATCGCTGATGGACGTTGGCGCTGGGTACTGTAATGGCCCGGTAGTATGCCAGGCAAGGCGTTGCCGCCTGAGTTCGTTGTGAAACTGCACTCGTACATTTGCTGCTGCTCGGTCTCAAGCTGGGGAGCACTGTCAGTGAGTCAAGCAGGCGAGGAGAAGTCCACAGCTGCGGTTCTCCCACAACATTTGAAGCTTTACCGCAGGGAAAGCCCACAAAATCTACATCATGACATGCAACCTAATCCAAGTCCATCCTGGCAAAACATCTTGGCCAGGATGAAGTCGAGCGGCTGCGAACGGAGCAGACCGAGGCTGCCTAGTTCTTTGGAGCGGGTCTGGTTATGTATGACTGTATGACGGTTTGTTCTTCCGCTCTCATCAATAATTAGTCATTTATCGTCGTCGTCGTCGCCGCTCAGTGGGGATATGTGCTTGGGCTGGCGCTGGTGCTGGTGCCTGTGCTGATGCTGCTCCAGTGCGGATGCAACAACTGCTGCTGCTGCTGCTGCTGCTGCAGCATGTCTGTCCCGCGGTTAGTTGGCAATCTTCTCCTCGTAGTCGAATCTTCTAAGTCCTATACCTTGGGCACTTTGAATCTGTTTTCCAATCAAGTTGCAACAAAAGAGCCATTATCCTGACCCAACGGAGGACGTGTATGCATGCGCTGCAACATGTGTCCTATTTCGATGGTGGAAGGTCAGGAGGATTGACAAGTTGATGTGTACGGAAGATTTGCAAATCCCATTTTGTTCGAAACAGCTCGTTGTCCATGCATCCTGCGCATGTCTAATTGCAGCGCTCTGCAGTCAAAGATAGGAAGTCTTAATCTTGCCTTTGGCATGAAATTCAAATGGAAGCCACTTTTCCAGCTACAAGATGATGCAATGGTAGTCACGCGCTTCAGTTCACGATGCAACTTGAAGGCGCGAAATGACAACCCGTACTTTCTGGCCGAGCATTGCTTGTTGCCATGGCTGCCGCAGATCCACGCGCGAACGCCATGAAATTCGGTGCTTCCACACTACTGATCGATGAATTCCCTACCCGCTAATCATGAACTAGTCCCTTCATTACTGCCTTCCCATCATAGTTACCCCCCTAGTGCTCAGAGTATATTTACAGGCTGCGCAGTAGCCTCAAAAGCCAGTCAAACCCTCTAACATCAATCAATTGAAGATCAAACCAATATTCCTGGATCTCGAACTTTCCAAGCATGTTGAAGCATGAGGTTAGGCTGTCCTGCAATCACATCAGGAACCATGCGGCATGTGTTCGCGGCGAGTGGTTGCACAGTGTGTGCTTCCAAGCTGACCACGCGCAAAATTCCATACACCATAGTACTGTAGCTAATTTCTTCAGCTCTTTACGGGGCGCTGCGCATTTGGCAAGATCTTGTGTCGCTGTTGGATAGTGTCGCTTTAGTGACTTTGAGGGCAACATGTTTGTGCGTCACACACAAGACCCGGAAATATCTGCAGCGGTTCGGCCTCAACACCCACTAGCCGTAAAATCAAGCAAGACATGATCCCAAAACACGCCTGACATGTTTCTGCTTGTGCTGAGAAATGGGACGGGTGAACTGCGACCGCCACAGCACGAACGTGGGTAGTCTGTAGGCCTCATTTGCGAGTTAAAGACAATGTCCCCGCCGGCCAGTGCAAGCGGAAGCGTGACGCTTTGAAGCTCTGACCTCAGTCGCTTCTGCCAAGCAGTCATCGCAAGTGTCTTCTGTAGTAACGTTGATTGGAAAATGGGTTCTTGCTTCACTTACAGCACGGCGTCACCATGGCAGCTTGACGTGCGACATTTTGATTTGGGATTCGTCAGATTACAGCGATTAAGAAGATATTGCGTACGGGTCCTGGTCTGTGGTTTTCGTCACTGCTAGCGTGACCTGTGTTTTACACCTGTCTGTTTGCAATCTTGACAAGCCGGCCTTTCATGGTAGACATGCAAGCACATGCAACCCCTTGGCATCGTGGAACGAAGTGCATACGGCAAGCAGGAGTTGCAGGTTTACCTCCTGGCAGTTGCGAGTGTCTCGCATCCAACTTCAAAGCCTTTCAGATCAGAGCACTGATAGCTTCGAGGTGTGTTGCCAATGATTGATAGACTAACTGGCTGAGTTGTAAATGGCCATTCAATAGCTGATCCAAAGATTCCTAAGTGACGCACCCCAAAGTGTATGGGGGCTGACCGGATGGAGCCCATTCGGCAGGATGGCGCAAGGACGTTTGGCAGCCCCGAGTGTAGCAATGCTGAGCCTTACCTTTGCAAGCCAGAGCTGCCAGCTACATCGCACATGGGGCAATTTGCTATTGCCCTGGCTGTTGTTCTCAGGTCGCGCGCAGGTGTGCTCGAGACCCAACTTCGCGAACTCAAGGCCCAGAAGCAAGAAAGGGTCTTGGTGTTTCGATGACTTGGGCTTCGGGCAGGTGGGCTCAACAGCATACACGGCAGGTTGCTTACATCAGCACGGGCTTGTGGCCGGTGAGCCCATACTGTCGGCAGAATTGGCGGCTGTGCATCTCTGAGGCTGAGAGTTTGCAGAGCTTGAGAAACTCAGGTTGAAGATTCAACTGTCTGGCATTGTTTGACTGTGATCTGCCACATTCCTTTCCAACTGCTCCTCCAGAAGCCCTGGTGCCCTGAGGTCTCCAATCCTTTCACTAAGTAGTCTCCTGCTGAGATGAAGGCTCATGTACAGTTTCTTCTCCGGAAGAGCGACGATGATGATGCTTTGGTGGCGTGGCTTGACTGCATTTCTTTCCTCCTGCATCCGCGAAGGAGCATGGGATTTGCCGTGTTGACAGCCGGGCAGAAAAGATCCAAGTGCTAATAGAGGTGGAAGTCCTCCAAGACTTGTTGGGCATGATGGTGAAGGAAGGCATCATACTGAATGCTCATGGGAAATGCTTTTCCTTCTTGGTGCCCTGCTCGGTCACTGGCAACATGCTGAGCAGCAAGCGGTGTTGAAGCCGGCCCACAACTCAATTTCAGAGATCTGCGAACTTACAGGCAGGCCACCCAGTCTTAGTCCGCAGCGGCTAAGAAGAATCCAATCAGGGTAAAGAAAGCCCAAGACATGAAGCACTCACAGCCTTCGGTTTCTCACTTCTTCCCCCATAGGAAGATGAACCACTAAGGCTGCTCCAAAGGCAGCTGGGTCGCAGCGAGGAGCTTCTGCCTTGCCTCTGCACTTGACCACGGCCTTGTGGAGATGCTGATCACCGCAGAACAACCTATAACCCCAACGACTGATAGTTTGGCAGTAATTACCCACCCCAAATTAGTATGTATAACCCATTAAGCTGTAGGTAATTGGGGCCACAGGAAGGTCTTCCTTGCATGTTGCGCTTCTTCATTTCGGAGCAGGGTTGTAGGGTCAAGGTGCCATATCCGGCGATACCAGATCGGGCGCGACGCTGAACATCGCAGCATGTCCGTGTTTCCGATGACTAGCATTGCATGGAACTCCTCATCCTGGTACGGAAGGAGTCAGAGCTCCAAGACATTGGAGGACAGCTTTGTGCAATGAGGTGAAAGGTAGAACTGGGGTGTCCGCCAGGGCAGCTTGATGTTTAGGCCCTGTGTCTAAGTAGTCGACCGATGCTCCATGTGTGATTAATTTGTGTTGAGAACTTGACGGCAAGCCGGTGGCCGCTGGTATAAAGTTCTGCTTGCAGGGGCTTCAAAGCACACTGCGCATGAGCCAGCCTTGATTGCGTTCAGCATGCCCCTGCCAAGCTTTCAGCCCAGAAGCTTCTGGATGTCAACGTTCAGAGACTTAGGTAGAGGATTTGCGATGGGGCACCCTTGGGGAGCCAGCAAGAGCAATACGACAACAATACAACCACTCGTACGATTTGTCAGTCGGATTTTGCAAAGCGTTGGCGCTCAGAAACTGTGTCTCGGAGTGCCCAAGGCTCTCGCCTCTGAATACAGACCCATGGCACCCCAACAGAAGTGGTGCAGTGGCAGCAGGCTCCAGCAAACTCCTGTCTTGTCTATTCACCATTTACTGTCAACTGTTTCGCTGCTACTGCTGGTACTACTACACACTGCATCATTGTTCCCACGACGTGCCCCGCCCCGGGAAGAGGCACTTGAAGCATTTGGATGTTCACAAGAGGTGATGCTGCAATACTTCGGCAGCAGAACGCTGAGCTCCAGGCTCATGACTTGGCAGCTATAGTCTAAACTCCTTAAAGGGGGTTATATAGGGGACTAGATAAGGTGTTGAGGGAGATACTAGGAGTTTAGACTATAGCTCACTTGAGTAACTTGGGGAAGATGAAGGGAGCATTTGGGATGATTCGTATGCGGAGTTGTGGGGATTATGCGATTTAGGGAGAAGATTTTGACGGCAATGTTGGATCTTCAAACTTGTACGGTTACACCCAAGACTCCTCTAGAATATATAGGCCGAAAAAAATTGGCTGGATGGGCAGGAGAACATATTTCTTGCCGAATTATCGAGAGGTCTCGATTGCATTGCGGCTGAAATACCTGGATCTTGGCACATGGCCCGACAAATCATGTGATTCATTCCCGCAAGTGTAAGAGGTGGCTGTGTGAAACTATGACTCTTGATATACCAGGCACCGAGGTTGCTGGTAGTTGAGCGTTGTGCTGTTCGCCACGGGGCCCCAGCTGCGGCTTAGGGGAAGCCATTGTCCTGGTGGTGCAGGCACAGCTGGAGAGACAAGCGCAGATCGTGCTTCAACTGAGGCTGTGGCAGAAGCTGTCTCGGGATGGGGTATCCATGGGCTCACCAAGAGTAGCTCAAAAGGATGAGCTTCTTCAAAGGTTACGTGCAGCGTGGTACAGTTTGAGTAAGTTGCAAACGAGTCACTCGTGCGCCAGTCCATTGGACACTTCCGGTCTAGTGCTGCCACACTAGGACTTCAGTGTCAACAAGTTTGAGCATCCAACTCAGGGTTCTTCAGCCCCAGAAACAGCCCTAGACAGGACGGGCCATGCTATATGCCACCCACTGGGAAGAACGTCGACACACCCCTTACACGGAAGCTTTCTGTAACCCTGAAGAATGGCTGCAAAGGGCACATCACATTCGTTTTGACGTATTACCTCACTCTCAAGCTGCCGCTGCAAGCAAGGCCCCTTGCATGGCAGCGGTTTTTTCCAAACCCAAATGCCCATTGCTCATTTCTGATGACATGTAATTAATGACAGGGTTGGATTTTTGATTATGAGTCATGCAGGTAAGATGAGTACAGACTGAAGCCAAGCACCACAGAAAAACATGGAAGTGGATGTTTCACCATGAATGTCCCCCACTTAAGAAAAGGTAACCTTTGACATTTGTCACCCGAAAGGCAGAAGGCACTCGCAGCTTCCTGTGAAAGCGGCTCCGTACCACTTGGGCCCAAGACGCTTGGCGACCACCAGAGCTTTTTATATGGGATCCCCCAGAGTATGACACCAAATGCTGTCATCTGCATCATGAGAACCCCAACCAAGAGGCTGAAATCGTTGGTAGGGTTTGTTGAAAGAGCTTGGCTGACGTTGGAGTTGGCACTCAAGAACTGCTTCTGTTGCCAGCGCACGTGTCAGTGTTTCAGGTGCTGTAAGGCAAATTAGGGCCCTTCCAGACAGGCATGAAAAGCCGCCTCGCGTGAACCCGTGTTCCCTGGATGGCAAACAAACACCAAACTCCATCCTCAAGCTGTGCAGCTTCAAGCTGAGGAGTGTGGAGGCGTCCGTGACAGAGCGCCAATTGCTCGAACGCGTGCGCTACCTTGAGGCAGGCCCCAGAAAGTCTGGATACAGTCCGGACAGTTTCACAGGACTCAAGCTCTGATAAGAATCCAGAGCGAGAAGACCCAAACTCTTCATTTCCAAGGCTCACATGGCCATGACAGCTTCGTGCAGCGTTTCCAGCTTGGTGGGGTCTACGTTTTGGATTGGCAGAATCTTACAAGTCACATGACGAAGATCTGCTTGTGAAATGCATTTGCGCAGGCATGGCGGCTTTGTATTAATGGTTAAGCGCTGAGCAACCCAACGGCTCAAGCGAAATCACTGCTTTTCAGGATGTAGTGAAAGGCAGTATCGCAATTTGCAATTTTCCTGTGTATTTTTGTTGATTTGGGGGAGCGCTGCCAGATGCTTCCTGAGAATCAGAAAAGAAATTTCACATCCGTGGATATCAGTGGGAACTCTTGAAGGGCATCCGACCATCCTTCGCGCGGCTAGAAGCAGTGCATATTCAAAGTTGTCGTTGCAAAAATGATCACAGGAAGATGCAAGGCTACACGTAAGAGTACATATACCAGTACGGACCAAGAAACATAAAGTTCCCATGAGCTCGAATACTGCGTTTTCGAAGTGGTCAAAACGCAAACCACAACCGAGCTGTCACCTGCAGAAGCCTCAGCAACACACCTGAAAATGTCTTAAAATCATGAAGCAGTTGCAGATTCAGGACCCCATGGCTCTGGGATATAAAGACATCCCGCAGCGTTTCCAGATGGAACCAGCAAACTTGGAGTCCCCAATGTTTCTGGTATCCTCCAACCAGGGGCCCTCTTAGTTTATAGCCTATGACTCACCCCTCCCAGCAACCTAATCCCGAAATCCTCCTTTCCAAAGTTATGAAAATCCTATGCGAGGCGGAGAACGCGAAGCAGGCTGAGCAGGCAAAAGGGACCATGGAATGCTGACCAACCTTACAGTAATAGAGCTCCAGTTACCTAAATATTGGGTTCTGGGCTCTATATACCCTATAGCTACATCGCCCAGTAGCCTATTTTGGTAACTGGGAGCCCTGGGGTACAGTAAAACGAGGTAATTCAAGTCATGATTCATCGAAGCAATAGCTATGACAATGATGCTGCTGATGTTGATGATAGTGATGTCGACAACGAAGGTGATGGTACAAGCATGGGCCCTGCGACCATAGATACAGTAAGACCGTGGTACCTACATATTCTGACACTACAACAGCATCGTGCACTCAAGTTGAATTGCTGTAATGCTGTCATGCTTGTCTGCCGCAATAGCAGGATGCATTGCAGCACGAAAAAGATTCACCATACCGTAGTGCACTGGTGCCATCAAGCCTGTGAGATCGCAATACTGTCCTGCTATGTTGTATGAATAGTTTCTCCTTGAAGCCACAACGCGGTCACAGAGGGTTTCCCATGGCATTGCAGTGCAAGCATCATACTAGTGCGACGTAGTATTTAGCAATTAATCTTCAACAGTTGTGCATGAGCTCGCAATCGCATCAACAAAAGCAAAAGACCTCACGAATCCCAACTTTGCAGTTCTGCTATCCCAGAGATTACCTGTCACCGAATTACCGTTGTTACTGTCGATGCCTTACTTCGACCATGAAATGCACGAAGCGCAGTTTGGTCCCATGTTTCACCTCGCTTAAAGCTGTTTGACGACTTCATGAGAAGGAGTGAGCCCATTCCCTGTATGCTGAAGACCTTGGGACAGGTCATAGCAGCCGCAGCATAGAAACTGTTGGGGGTATATAGGACCGATTTCCCAGGCCATTTTGGTATAGCACGCGTTCTGTGGCTATTATGTGAAGATTCGCTCAGGTAATCAGAATGTATCAGTACTCCTCGAGTCCCTGGCAAATACTAGAGGCCCCCGAAAGAGGGACGTCCCATCATCTGCTTATCATCCCGGTATTATACCCCAAGTCTCCAGGCACATGCCTACTTTGAGAAATATGCTTCTTTAGCCTTGCAGTTAGTGCCCATTCCCTCAGCCCTATATCCCCAACCCAGAGCCCTGCACTCCACTACTACATGAGGGTTTCCCAAAATTAGGGGTACTATTTTAGCCCCTTATTCTGGGAAACTACCACCTTGATTCTTGTTCAGGTCCAACTACTTCGGGCACGCGAGGCCCCGCCGTGGTCCAGGGTGTTGAGGGTCCAGAGGGCTTACTTGGACTGAGGGTGCTAGAGCAAGGTAAAGCGCTTTGGGAGACTTTGAGGTTTTAGATCTCAAGGGCTGGTTTAAAGTTATTGGAGGGGTGGTAGCCTGGAGGATTTGGGGGTTCAGGGCTGCGGGGTCTACAACATTAGCTATAAAGCTATAATCCTCACCTCACCGCGAGCTGAGGCCGACCGTTTTTAAATTCTTTTGTTTCTGGTATATGGAAGTTTCCCGAAAACTAACTCCTTACTAAAAATGGCCCCATACTTTGGAGTCCGTACATATTCCTAGCGTCCAATATAAGGGCCCCCCCTTTGAGAAACATCCGTATAGGACTCCCTCACAGCTTTGGTGAGGTGCTCATGCTTGGGCGGAGGCAGAGCCATTGTCATTCAACAACTAGAAGTTCCTGTAACGAGGAGTCCCAGCATTGCTGTCCATAGGGTGAGGCTACAGGAGCGGCTTCCCAATCTCTAAGAACCACTCTCAGACGTTGCCCCCTCACACCGGTAAACGGGCCTGAAGCATTTCAGGAGCCTGACGAAATATGAATACACACCTGTAGAATTCCTATGAATTCCTTCATTCCCAAGCAGCATGAGCCACTCACACCTCATCCCATCATGCAGGCCCCTGTCTTATGCAAGCGTTTTTTGGAAGGCTGTTGGCGGCTCCTTCAACGAGTCCTCCTCCAGTTTCCGGGACCACTTCAGGCGCAGTTCATGGATGCCCTTCAGAGGTAAGCACGGATATTTTGGAGTTTCTCAAGATGATCGGCTTTCGAGGGTCAACATAGGACCAGATATGTCAGTTTGGGGGGGGTATCTAGCAGGATTGTCTTTTGTTGTTAGAAGTCGTTTACATTAGCCATCTTGATCAGGGCCTTTGAAGTTTTACGTGATGAGCATTGCAGGCCACACAACCCTGCCAGTGGCACCAACGCCGCGCCTAGACCCGGGCTGAAGCTATTCTGCTACTCCAATATTATATAGGGTTAGTATAAGGGTTATATTGAGGTTATATTGGGATAATGGAAAAGAAGCTGGAAACTATTATATTAAGCCTCAGCTTTCAAACTTCTCCACCGCCGAGTCACGGGTGAACTGCAAACAGGGAAGCGGTGGACATTGCAGACAGGTGAGGAGCGCAAGCGTAGCCGCTTTCTCACTCAGCTGTAGCTAGGTGCTAGGTCATGCGGGCCTTTGTTTCATGCTTCAGCTGGGTGTTTTATCACTACGGAGGGCTCTCAGTTCATTAGACCATACGATGCAGACTTCTCTGCATTCCCCGTCCTCAGCTCCCGCAACTTAGATATCTTTGTGACGATACAGAGCTACATGGCTCCTTTGCCTCAAGGCTTGCTCCTGTACGTGCCCACAAGTCAGAGGAAAAGACAGCAGCCATGCTTGCATGTGGCTCTTGGCAAAACTAGAAACAGAGTGCCAGCATGCATTGATCATTCAGCTCATGTTTCACTCGCCCATGCGCGCCGGAGCCTCATGTGCTACAGGGGAAAGATTCTTTCGATTGGGTTTTGCACTCCCTCAACAGCGTGTTCATCGTTATCAGCATTATCATCGACTAGCGAGTCCCAAACTGTATGGATACTGCAGAGACACTCCATGTTTGCATGACTTCAAAGCACCCTGTCTTCTTTTCAGGTTATGGCTTCACACCACACTCCCGCTGTTCGTACAGCTACAGCATATTGAAAGTTTGTTTGCGCACAGTTGTCTGCGAGCGTTGCAGAACCTACGTTTTGCGACGACTGCTCCGGCGCGCAGCCGACCACGTTTTCACATCCCAACATGGCATCCTGGCTTTCTCCGCTCGCATGCGGCTTTCCTATGAAAAGCATCGGGGATCTAGGTCTTGAGGGTAGGCTAGAGAGGGCTAGATTAAAAAAAATAAAAGCTTTGGCGCATTGAGCAAAAGCCAGCGACGAGCCACAACGTGCATGGAAGAAATGAGTGCTGGTGGCCCTCAAAACCCATGAGCCTGCAGAATGATCTTTGCCAATTGCGGAGCTACCGATTCTGCCAGTTGTTCTGGAGCTTGTATTCGTTTCGTCCAGAGTTAAAATTGCCACCCCAAGGCAGAATTCTCAAAAAGATCCCAGAGACATGGCTGCCTTGATTGCAAGCTTTCAAACGGGTGCCTGCGTGCGGCAGCGCCCCGTGCGGCTGCCAGGAGGCGAGGATGTGTGCAGCTGTTCATCCAAAAGTTAGGCATCTGCCCTGAAGGGTACAGCGAGTCTTTTCAGGGAGGATGGCTAAGCTTTTGACGTGCATTGTATGAGGTGGCATGCAGCAGTGTGCAGTTGTCATGAAGGGACTAGCGGGTCTAATCTTCAATCCTATCAGTGACCATGACCACCTGCCTGAACCAAACCTCAAGTGCGGCACTCGAACTCGCAGTAAGGACTGCAGAGGAGACGATGTTGCAGCTTCAAATCTTCAATCCTCCAGCCCAAATTCCGAAGTATCATCCGTAACCTTCACACTGTGTGAACCCTGGATGCTACCAATCCCTCAGCAAAATCTATATAAACCCTTCAATTCTAAGAATTCATGACCTCGTGCCATGCCTTGCGGCAGGCCGCAGTTTTTGGCCATGGCGCGGAGAGTCTTCAGTCCGATGATGCTTCCGCTGGCGATAGTCCAGGTGCACGGAGCATTGGTCAATTGCCATTGAGTATTTCTCAAGGATGGGGTATCTATAGTGATACCCAAAATTCTAATGATGATCATTGCAATAATTCGGAGGCCTGGTGCTAGCGGTGCTGGCGGTCCGGTGGTGGTGATCTGATTGCCAGGCTAAGCCTTCTTGAATTGCAGGCTCCGCGCGTGAACACGTGAACATTGATATTGACTGCAACCAGTTTCCATGACCCTGTGGCACAGGGCTTCTTCATGATGGCCCTCAGCGGACTCTGGCTGTGGTTATTCGGCATGCCTCTTGGCGATTGGGGCTTGAAAGCAAGAGTCTAGAGTCTTGAGCAGAATACGCTTCAGGGTTCTTTTAGATTCAAGAAGTCTTACGCGGCCGGCCAGGAAGCTGCAAAGGTGAGGGAGCCAAGGATGACAAGTCTCATCTGATTAGAACATTGAAAACCCTCAGGCAAATAGGTTTCGGTTGGCCAGAGCTGGCCCTGGACTCCACGGGTTCGAGAGCTTGGGGTTGGGCTTTGGGTTCCATACCTCGAGTTGTAAGCAGGCTGCACATTGGGCCTGCTTTCACACACGCGGATGATAGAATGGCCATCACCTGACGCATGCATAGAAATCACATCTGTTCCAGACCATGAGGGGCGGGCTTCTCTTTGGGCCAAGAGCCCCTGTCTCCCGAACCCCATTGCTCAGCTCCCAGATTTTGGACCTTCATGGTCATCGAGCTGCCAAAGGACCAGAACATTTGCAGCCTGTGTTGAATCTTCACGTGCCTTCTTGCCATGAATATTCGTGATGCCACTGCTGGCATTGGCCAACACACGTTGGACACTGTTCGATTCTCATTTGTTTATACCTGTTCCATCCTCTCCGTTAGGTCGAGCAGTTACTCAGAGTCTGGCAGTCGTTGCAGTCAACCATTCTCTTCGTGCTCCTCTGGCATTAGGGGTCCTTTGGCAAATGGCCTTGGGCCTCCACTGTTCGGCGGGACAGGGCTTGCAACTGCAGAGACTGCCTGAACATACTTCCCGATCATGTTAACCTTCGGATGGGCGCCTGGTGAGTTTGGATCGATGCGTTCGTGTTTGTGCAAGGGCTCAAGCATCCAGATCTGCCTTTGGTATTTGAGTATGTTGATGGCAACCGCTCGTGCTCAAAAGCCCTGAAGGTGCGACCTTTTTCGGTCGGAGTCCCGTATTTCTGCGGAAGTATTGTCTCCCTAAATGCAAGCGGATTCGCCCGCATCATGGTAATTGTCATGCATTGCGTATTCCGTTAGCAAAACTGTGTGACCGCACTGTCAATTTGTCGTAGTGCCGCGTTAAGCCCTTAAGCCTTACCCTTGTTTTTTCTTTTGTGTTGCCTCCCTTCTTCCTCTCCAAGCAGGACCTCGGGCCCTACAGCCAGATGAGCTCGCTGTCCATGTTTCTGCTGCGAGCCTTCCCAGCCGCTGGACCACACTTAGCCACCAGTACTCATTTTCCTGACAGAAGCCGTAGGAGAAGTAGTGGTGGTAATCATGTTTAAGAAGGGTTTTAAACATATCTAGACTTATACATATGTGTATGCTAGACCCACCCCAGCACAAAACTTTTAGATATGATGGTCTAGATATTCCAAACATTCCAACAGTTCCAAACAGTCCAAAACTGAACCAACCATTGTTGCAGAGGTTTAGAATTCCAAGCTCCACAAATTGCAGATATTTTGAAATTCCAAGACTTGAAGGACGATGTCCTGGGCATTTTGGATTTTGGAGTTCCAAAATCCAGAACCATGGGTGGTTCTGTTTTGGCATGTTGGCAATTGTTTAAACTGTCGGACTTTTTCAATTGGAATACTAAAGCCATAAACCGTGGTTGGTCCAGTTCAGGATGTTTTTGAATTTTTAGAAATTCGAAAACGTTAGCCTTTTTTGGTGATTATTTTGGGATTTGGAACTTTGGAAGTTTTGACCTGAAGATTACGCATGGTATACGCAGATTTGTCTAATGGCTTTCATGTTGACGCTGACCCCAAGGAAAAACCCAATGTAACACTTTCTAGGATAAGAATATCTGCTTGATAAATCTGACTAATATCTACTGGAAGTAATGGACTGTTTTTTGTTGCATCTTAACTAATCAAGTTACAGGGTTCTGGGCGTAATTACATTTCATGTGATTCTCCGTGTACTACCTTCAGTAGTTTGGTTGGACCGCTGGCATGTCGACATGCAACTCATTTACGCAATCTGGGCATTTAATTAGTGTGATGTGTTTTATTCGGGGCCGGCGCCCGAACCGACTTGATCTGATTAATCAAAGCCAACTAAGTAATCAAATGAAGAACTCAGCTAAGACTATGTAATTTGATGAGTCTGATGGACAATTTGTTAAGGTATAGTGATCATTCTGCTAATCCTTTTAGCTGGGGTGAAGCGAATCATTAGATTAATTTGATGAATGTAGTCAATGGTCTGAACCTGAACCCAGGTTGTCTGCTTATTGAAACACTTCAGTTTGCTGACTGAAGTCATTGCTTGATGTTTCAATTACGGGGTCTAATCGCTTCATGCATTGGATGTTTACATGAGCTAGAGCAATTTGATGAATCTAACTCATCTATTCGTTTCACAAGTTTGGTTGAATTTGGTTTAGGGCCTGAGCCTGCATCCAATTATTCTAGCTGGTGCCAGTCATCTACTTGGTCAAATGAAGGAAACGGCTGGGATCCTGAACTTGAGCTTGAGCCTGGATCCAATTATATCATCTAAGTGTTCTAAGTCATCCGATTATTTCAAGTCATGAGATTAGCGGGCCTGAGTTTGTAACCACGTAATCTTTTTATCCAACTCATTTCAAGGAGACGACCAGGACCCCTCAACTTGATCAACCTAAGTAACCCAATTAATCCAACTATTATGCCAGCTTATTTGTGAAGACCTTGTTGCAGGAGAGCTCAGCGAGCGCAATTTGACAACTGCGTAGGAACTCTTTCTTGCTAGCGGTTGCAGTAAGCCTATTGAGGCCAGCTGCAGATGTATAGAGAGACACCTACCAACTTCCCTTTCCTCCCTCAACACTATTCTTCGGCACAACTCTAACCTTCGAAGCCCCAAGTGAGTTAAGCCGATATGCTCAACAGCTGAGATGAAAGAGACGAATGACGTCAGCTATGAGTTCAAGTTTGACCATGTTCTCATCCTCGTCGTTCACCCAGCTTGCATGTAATGTAAGGTGCTGAGGAAGTCCAGTTCTTGGGGATTGTTGTGACTTGCAATGGACCGTGATTGCGGAAGGAGGCACTCAACATGAGACTCGCGGGAGGTTTTGGGATCAAACAATTGCACTTCGTACTGTCATATGACGTCTAGATGCCAGCTCAGCACCATGAGAATGACAGCCAGGACCATGTGGCCTCAAACCTTGCTTCCCTGGCCGAAGCGAATATGTCAGAGCAGCCTCGTGAGAGCGACAGATTTGTCAGTTTGAGTTCGGTGCGAATCAGAGATAGGGATTCCTGGTAAGAGAAGAATGTTGCTCCCTATTGGAGTCCCCCCGTATGCATACATCCGCAAGACTACTCCAGCAGTCTCGTGTGAGGCATGCGTCATGGTGATCATGATGATGGCTTGGGCCCCAACCAGGCTCCACCTCCGTGCTTCGCAGTTGTCTGGGTGTAGATGCAGGGATAGCTCAGGGCTGGGTGGCACGACCCCCTGGGCACACGCTGGCCAGGACAGAAATCGAGGAGGAGGATGACAAGGAGTTGGCCAAGGCCGCAGGGAATTTACTACATTTGCGTCAAAAGTGTGGTACCCACAGATTTACGAGCTTTCGGTACTTGTAGTTTCGTATGCAACTTGTTTCAGTCTGCCCATGCTTATTTGAAACGCCCTACATGTCTTCCTTGTTTCCCACAATAAGATATGTGGCACAGGAGTTCGAAGAATTGATAGCAGAGCTCATTGGTGTACTCAATCCATCACTCCCTGGTACTACGAAAGATGACTTTGATGGGGAAATAGAAATTGCATTTCGCAACCACATCAGACGCTTTTGAAGCCCAGCCCTTCGAGCTTTCCATACGCTTCTAGGAACCGACGTTTACCCAGGCAAGCGGAGTAGACCCAAAAATGGATGACAAGGCCGTAGAACTTGCATCCCATCCGGCTTCTGCAGTCGTCCTGCCTTGAACCCGAAGGGCGAAGAAAGCGTCCTGTGTTGCGCTGGCAATCCCGTCATCAAAGTCTAGCTTCAACAACATGGCGCTTCGTCTAGCGCTTTTTTCCAAGCATGGTCAGCAGTCGCAACCAATTCTTGACTGGCCGTTGCATAGAGCATTTAGGCTGGAGTTCGGGTTGCAGCTCAGTGCCTCAGGCCATGAACATTATGCTCAAAGTCACACAGTGATTAAACCTTGCATCCAACCCAAAGCAGAAACACCGATAATCTTTGTGCTGGGTAGGCAAGGCTGCCCGAACAGTTGTGAAAATTGCAAGCTGCGACAAGTTCTGCAGTTGCGATAGGTCGGATAGCAAAAGTAGCGATGGACCGGATAGCATATATAGCAGCCAAAGAGGATACAACTGCCAGCGAGTCAAGTCACGCGATTCTGGCAAACATGGTTCTTGCAGCAGTGAGATTGGAAACTGAGGCAGTGGCAAGACTAGATGGAAGAGAATGTGTAGAATTGCGCTGTCTCTCCATGTCTCTCCAATGACCACAAATGGAAATTGTCAAACGTGAGCGCCCCCATCATGCCCCAAATACATCACAGAATGATCCTCATTATTCGACTCCCGAAAAAGGCACCTTTGAAAGCTCCCAAATAGGGACCATCGTTCCAGTCACCGCCACAGGCCAACAAGAAGACCAAGGCAAAGAAGCTCGCCAAGGCTCTTAGCTGAGGTGAACCGTAGCCTTGTGGAAGTTTATCTCAAGGTCATCTGCGTTCCTTGTGTTGGGGAGTCCAAGTAGAAGAGGGACCTGAGTACTTGGGCGTTCTTAGGGCTGCATGTGTGGGAAGCTCCCAAATGGCAGCAGTAGCACCAAGCTATGGAGCAGGTTTGGAGTAATTGCGTTGCTTGCTCATCGTAGAATGGAGACATCCGATCTGAAAGTAGAAAGTGTATTGCTCCTGCAAGCGACGAAAGCAGGGAGTCGTTTCACCGCGGACCCGCTTGCGGGCGGGATCTTAACAGAAAATCGCGCGTTCTCCTCGGGGTTCAGCCCCCAAAGTGTGAACAGCAGGAGTCACAGCAGCAGTAATGCCCTGAACGCTATAATGCTCATTTCTACTACTCAGATTCAATTTACCGAAGGTTTGGTCAGCAAAGTCGAAGAGCAGTGCTCAGTGGTGAGCGCCTGCAGGTCGATGTGCCGGCCAGTGCTAGGATTCTATGTAGCTTCACCGCCTGCAAGCCATATAGATTGATGAAGCGATTCAAGGTTCCAGGTCAATCTTGTTGCAGGAGTGAGCAGGGAATCTGAGCTCTCCACCGCTGCTTTGGCTGCTGCACCAGTTGCCAGATGGACGATGGGCCGAGAGCAGGACAATGCTCAGAAAGCAAAACCGCACCTACGCCGTAGCATGTCGTCTGATGTAGTTTTGACGTCTCACTGCAGCAGCATGAATCTCAACAGACCCATCTCATAGACTTAGACTGATTTGGAGTCACGCGCCACATACTAGTGTCACAAGCAATCATCATGCCGGTCATGTGGAAGTAGATCTTGCCAGCAGAGCACAGCACAAGGGCTTAGTTGGGATCTGCGCGCCCAGTGTTGCCGGGACCTGCTCAGATGACTCCGGCCATCTGTGGGCCGGCGCAGGAGCAGTGGACAGGCGAGCTGAAGCAGATGGTCTCGAAGCGGGTAGGATGAAACATCCAGTGAGGCATAAGCTGATGATCCTTCTGTCTGCACCATCTCAGCTTGTGCAAGACAATATCAGCCTTACTCAGCTCACCAGCGTACACCCTGTTAATCCTTGCAGTCAACTTGATGCCAGGAGGCCCTCCTTGCAGCTATGCCCCGATTGTGGCAGCTTTCTCATGAACTTTTGATTGGTTTCCCTTGCAGGTTCACTGCTTCTGCTCATGAACTGTAGCCCTCTTTGGGGCATTTCGTGATTGAGAGGGTGAGGGTTGGAAGCGTTGGGTGGTTTTGACTGGTGGGTGATACGGTAGGTTCACATGGCGATGATGTGACTAAGCTAGCTGGGGTCGATGGGCAGACGTAGAGTGAGAGTTCTTTTTCAATGGTTTCATTTGCCGGGATATTGCGCCGAGGCTTCATGAAAGTGAGCACTCTGTCACGGGTACAGCAGATACCTGCCCCAGGCCAGATTCTTACCCTTTGCAGAACTTCTGGTGGCATTGCCCTTCAGCCAGTATCATCTAGCTCTAGCACACTTGAAGGCGACACAGGTCTTATCAACAAGCCAGATACAAACAGGCCACCTACAAGTCTCGCCTTGCACTGGAGACCGCTCGTTGCCCAAGGTGGTGGCGAAAGTCTTTCGCGAGTGGTGCAAGCTCCTAGACCTGCCCACGGAAGCGGTGCCGCCGCCTAACGCACCTCGGCTGCATTTCACAGAAATTGGCTGAGGGTTTTGGTTTTTGTGAAGCAGGTTCGGCGAGGCAGGTTTGAGACCAAAGCGGTCTGCAAAACGTGCCTCCTACAAGATTGAACAGAAACTCAGGCCTGTACTGGTGGGTTCCTCGAAGTTATGGCTTCTTTCTGGGATCTCCTCGGTGATAAGCCTTGTCTTTTGCTTGTCGCGCCGGTCCGGTTGGAGCTCTGAGTCTACCTGAGGTCCTTCAACAGCTGGCACAGGGGGGAGAGTGCCGTGGCAGGAAGTTGAGATGTACAGTATAGGGTGTAGCAAGGTGCCAGGATTTTGCAAAGCTATGACTTTGGGGTCTTTGCTTGGTTGCAGCATGGCGTATATGGCTCAATGTTCATCACAAGTCGGTGAACTTGCAGCTTTGAGCGGTAAAGCTTTACGAATGAGCGTGGCGTGGCAGCGTGCGCAATTATGGAAGGAATGTTTGCCTTGGAACCTTGAATCAGTCTTTCTACTCGAAGTAAGCGGCGTTTTGGTTGTTACATATCTTGCAGTGGCACGAGTGTTATCGAGCATTTTTACTGTTGTTTTGTCTGCAGGGTTACGATGAGCTGCCGCTGACCATGATGATGGTGATGACGTTGATGATACTGATGATGGAGGGTGGCGTCTCGTCATGTCGAAGATGGTTCTTGATGCCCGCTCCCCTTGCTCTTTTGCAAACTTGCTACCTTACCTTGTCATGCACGAGGTGCTTGAGGAGCTGTCTGCAGTTTGTAGCGCGGAGCACGGAACCGCACAGCAACCAGCAGGCTCAGCTTTGGCGTTCTATTCCTGCATGCAAGTTGTATGATATCTAAAGATTTGAGGCATTTTGCTGAACGTGGAATCTCCAGTCAGGCTTTCAGGGAGCAGTTTTTCCAAGGCGTGAAGACTAGTAACTGAGATGGTCCCGTAATTTGTGAACTCGGCTTCCAAAGAAGCTGTAGCTTCTACACCTTGCTTGCGCGACATGACAGTGTCGTGGCATCGGCAACAGGCTTGGATTTGTTTAGTCTTTTGCAAGGTTGGCTCGCCAAGAGTGCAAACATGATGGTAGACCAGCAAACTCAAAGAGGAATGGTAATGGTGCCAGTCATTCTCTTCTGCAGGATGAGAAGCTTGCAGACCAGCGCTCGCAGTCGCTCAGACAGCATGGCTACCTTCCAGACACGCTTGCAGAGAAGCTGTAGACATTACATTGGGCCCCTAAGTCAGAGCACGGCGTGAGAAAAGAGGATGATGCTGAAAGCGCACGGGTTTGCTGTGAGCATGTCTTGCACATGACACCAGGAGCCCCATGCGCGTGGAGTTTATACATATAGACAGTTGCCCACGGTGCTCTCCAACAGGGGCAAGTTCGCAATAGATTTCTGTTCAGCAATTCGAAGCGCAGCAGTATGGAATCACTCATGCAGTCATAGACCTGCACATAGGCCTGACATGTAGTGCCCTTGAGCTTGTCAATCTCGAATAATGTGATCACTGGCACTATATTGGATAGCTGCTAATGATGATTGTACTCATCGAGTTAACAGGGATATGCAAAAAGAGTTGTATTTGCAAGAACCACTATCACAATAAGCAAAGGGATAGGGCAATCATTGAAAAGTTAGGGCTCCTCATTGGCATCCTCCTGTCCGAAGGAGAGCTGTTCCTGAATGCAGCAGTATCCTAGGCGGGCAGTCAACGTCCTCTGCTTGGGCTTCTCGGGCTCGCAGTGGCACCTGGACTCATGATACAACCTGTGCTTCCTTCAAGGGGTCCCGTATGTAGCAAGGATCTGAAGATGTTGGGTGGATATCAGCGGGGCATTGGATTTTTCGGAATAGATGGCGCAAGCTTGTCGCTGGTTACGAGTCTTCAAGTCTTCCCAAGACTTAGGAGTTGAACCGGAAATATCTAGTAGAGTTGCAATCTTCAGGTGTGGCCTTATAAAGTTGAAAGCTGTTTCGGGTTGGCAGGTACTATCCATCTCTGGGTGACCTTCTGCCTCCTGGCCGCATGCAGTCTGAGTCCCCAAGAAGGTTGCAAAAAAGCCATCTCTTGCTGGTGTGGACAGGTTGTATTTCAGCTCCCTTCAGTAGAGGCTCAGGTTGAAGCAGGCGCTCGGCTTTGGGCATGGTGTGCAAGGGCGATGATGTTGGTCTTCTTGGGGCGGTCTCTCCTCCATTCTTCGCCTGACAGAGCCGGGGGGCAGCGTTGCCGCACCCTGGTGCCGGGGCTCCTCCTTTCTCTTGTCGCCTGTCTGCGCCGGCGGGCGGCTTAGCTTCACCCTGTGATGTTGGGGCTTCTCTGTTTTGGTGGGTTTTTAGCCCTTTTGCCTTAAGGGATACGGTTTTCCTACCAATCGCTCTGAGTGTTCTCCTTCCTTTAGAAAAACTTGGGGGTCAGGTTGCGGCTTGGTGGTTGGCCTTGGTTAGCAACCGCCTTCTTCCAGTCAAATCCCAGGCCCCTCGATTCACACATCACCTTGCGATTCTAAAGACTCAAAGCCATGGGGATGCGAAGAAAAGCTCTTCATGACGAGAAATGAGAAGCAGCCTTGTTTCCGGAAGCTAAGGCTGCTAGAAGGGTTCGGAAATTTGCAATTCCTCACGCTGCATCAGGAACACTTCCCAAATACGTAGTCACGGCAATCAAGATAACGGGATCTTTGTGACCTGCAGTAAGCTGTTGCATTGGAATCTTGACTGTGCCGTCCCTGTAGCGCATCAAGTTTGACAATTTCCCCTAGACCCTTGATTTCCTTTGACTACCCAATGCCAGGCAAGTGTCGGTCTGTGAACTGCTGGGTGGCCTCCAACCCCCTGCGCGGGGTGCTAGCCACCACATCTGACCCTCAGCCAAACTCTAGCACTGCTTTGGAGTGCAGGATTTGGGCTGTAGGCGTTGCAGGGTTTTTTTGGCTCTGGGGTCTACAGGCCGGTTGTTTCCGCTTTGTAGATGAATTGAAGTGCCCTGGACCCCAGTGCCAAAACCCTCCAGGGCTGCATGATAGCAAGGACTGCTTCGTTGCTACAGGCCCCTCGAAACTCTATATGTCAACCAAACATGGCAGCACGCCAACATCCTGCTTTCTTCTCCCGGCCCACCCTTGCCGCAGTAATACTCTTTGTGGTTAGTTAATAGCCATTTGAGCTGGAAAGGAACCAGAATATGCGAAGAAGACAGCTTCCTTCCCATGCGTGCACAAGGCACGGCTCTGCAGCGCTTGCTTCTGAGCCACGAGGTGGAGGTGGTAGCAGCGCTGCTCTACGGCCATGCCCTGCAGCTGCAGAATGATCTAAGGGATGAGTGGAGCGACGGTGAAGGGGCGAAGATCTAGAATCTAGAGGCTTCAGCGTAGTTCCAAGGTCCTACAGTGTGGGCTCAGGATTCTTACTTCAATTGACTTCTGCAGGGACAGCCAGATACGCCACAGGCACCCTTTGTGCTGCTGCGGTCGCTGAACCGGCCTGGCTGCTCTGAGATGCTACAGACGCTCCTGGGCCTGGGGCCAAGATCATCAGTGACTCCTTCGGGGGAAAGGCCTGGTAGCCTTGTTTTTGGCAATACCGTCAACGAAACGAACTAAGGACTTATCGTAACTTCAATCATGCCTGAGTCAGGGTAGGGGCATAGGAGCTGACTGATGCCAAAATTCCAGGCTTGATCCAACATGTTTTGTCAAGACGGCTGTTGCTGCTGCTACTGCTACTGCTACGCCAGGATATGACAGTTTGGTTCGTTGTGGTATTTTGTCGTGCCTCTCCATTATAATGGTGCCTGCAGCAGATGTTCTGAGCGAACTGTTGCTTGAGTGTCAGCCCGAAGGTTTTTTCATGTGTTTCCACCGCATGCAAACAGTTCTCAGCTATGGCTGACCTGGATTCTAAGGTGGTGATGCAATGCTATCGCGAGCACCATCACTGCCTGGGAGGCAGGGGGCAAACCTATAGGGGTGCCTGATGCCGCACTCCCAGCAGGTCCAAGCACTCGAAATTTGCTAGCGGTGCAACTTGAAGTGCAAAAAACATCCAAGTCCGTATAACATGTCATTTTCAATGGCGGCAGGCCACTTCAAGTTCATTCCCTCTGGCAGGCGCAGGGGTGAGGGGTCTGCAGAGTATCCCAAACATGTGATACAGGTAAGCCTTGTGAATTCTGCATACCTTGGTGAAAGACATGAGCTTAAGGCAGTCTGACCAAGTCTATCAAGCATCATCTACGATCATCACAAATTCCCAATCGGGAGCAAGGCTTGAGGAGCTTTCATGCAGCTTCATTTTACTGCTACGCCTCTGGCGTAACCCTAGTATGGTGCGTCGTCTTGAACCCTGAGCCTTGAATTGCATAGAACTGGAGGTGCAGCAGTACCTGCTGGCGTACCAGTGGCCTGCCTACGTGGAAGCTGTGGCGTCTCAAGGCCGAGCCTCTGGTGTTCTCCAGGAAGCCATTCTTGGAGAGGCCTACTTGTCCCTGTAAATTCTTAGTATGTGCGAGTGCAGCTCCACCAAGAGCATTGCGGAGTTGCTTGGAAGTTCTACCCCGCCCCTTCAAGTAACATTAAAACCCACGTAGGCCCCTCACGAAGGGACAGTAATCTTCACCGGGCCCTTTTCCAAGTTCCGTGGCACCAATGCAGACTGGGGCAAGATTGTACAAGCCTTGTTCCATGCCGTGCCAGGTGCTAAGTTGCAGCCGCCTCCTGCAGACTGTGGTGGATGCCTTAGCTTGGGTGGCGACTTTCTCTCAAAGCAGCGAAGGGGCACACAATTGAGGGATCTGCATCCATTCGTAATGACTGGATCAAAGCCAAGACTCTACTTGCGTGAGGCCAGGTCAGTCATCAGCAGTCACTAAGGCCCAGGGACCACCCAATCAAGGTCCAAAAACTCAGCAACGACCTTCCGCATACCTCTTCAAATTTCATCACCACCCTGACACCTCCTTGAACATCAT
This sequence comes from Symbiodinium pilosum, assembly GCA_905231905.1. Classification (NCBI taxonomy): domain Eukaryota; class Dinophyceae; order Suessiales; family Symbiodiniaceae; genus Symbiodinium; species Symbiodinium pilosum. The sequence continues at coordinate 34,596 of CAJNIZ010005780.1, read as the reverse complement.
GTTTAGCAGCTTAAGTTCGAGATATGATTTAAGCGGTCTCAGAGCCCGGCATCCTCTGCCAGCCAGGTGTTGAACCTTGCCTGTCCACACCAAGCAGGCGTGAAGAGCAGACTCCGAAGCTGATTTCAGGAATCCTGAGGAGTTGAGAAGGTTCGGTAGGCCTTTAAAGAAGTTCACATGGCAGATGGGCGTTCTTGCATGTGGTGAAGAATTGATGAGATTCTTGGCCATTCTTCTATAAGACTTGGCACAAGGCCTTGCAAGGTCTTCATGCGGAATAACATGCCATGCTGCTCTTCTTGGGCTGCAGGTCCTGCATGTTGGTCATCAGCAGTTTGTGCTCTACTGACATGCTTGGCACCTCTGCCCCTCACAAGGCAGCTAGTAGAAAATCAGGGCATGCAGTATACATAGCGTGATGCTTCATGTCATGAAGTACAAGCTGACACAACGTGAGGTGCAAGCAGCCCATGACACCGCCGAGTACACCTGGGCCCAAGGCGCAGACATCCATTATTAGTGTTGTGATCTTATTCTTCCGAAAGCTGCCATGTTGCTGTTCGTTGTATGATTGACAATCCCGCCGTCGCCGCCGCCGCCGCCGCCGCTGCCGCTGCCGCTGCCGCTGCTGCTGCTGCTGCGGCTGCGGCTGCTGCGGCTGCTGCTGCTGCTGCTGCTGCTGCTGCTGCTGCTGTAGGGGCGTGATGGCTCACAGTCAAGTCCATCTCAGTGTGAGCGCAACCGCAAGCATTCCCGAAAGAGTAAAAAAGCCCGCCCATTCCTGCTGATCTAGCTTCCAAGATGTTCTCCCCATATGATCATGATGTCCATGACGCCCATGGTAGACATCAACAGTTTTCAACCAGGCCGTACTCATGCAGGTAAGAGTTTCATTTTACATCTTGGCCAGCTGAGCTTCGAAAGTCACATTGGGCGAACGTCCTGAATCCAAGCCCTTGGACCCTTGAACCTGGCGCTTGAACATTTGAAGCATGATATGCTCTTGCAAGCTGCGGGACTTCAGCAGGCCAGCTCGCCAACTCCAGGCCGCAAGTCATGTATTCGGCTGGAAATTGTGGACTTGGGGTTTATAAGCTGTGGAGATTAAAGAGGTCTTCAGGGTTTACAACTCAGAGTTTACGTGACGTGGCGGGATGCTGCTGAGGTTGCAGGGGGCCTGACCACAGAATCAGAGCTCACAGTTCGTGAATGTTGGAGTCATTGACCCTCCGATGGTGGAGTGTTTCAGGAAGCGCCAGCCCTTTCGTCCCTCAGCCTTGGTGCCGTCTTTTCTTTGTTGAAATACGGGCCTGATGCCTGGCAAATGGATTGAGTGCACTTCACCATCCAATCTGAACCGCGCATGTATTGTGTGAAATCTTAATCCTCGTGTGTTTGTGTATGTGTGTAAGTACTGTAGGGTTGTCGGATTAGGCGGTGCTAGTGGTGGTGCCAGTGCAGGCACATCTCTGGGCTGGGTGGCGCCCGCCTGAGCAGAAAGCTGCTATTGCTTTTTCATCTATTATCCTAGAGCATCGAATTAAACCTCAAGTCTTGCAACCTTGAAGCTCAAGAAGCCTGAATCATGAAAACCCTTAAGCCGATGCTCCCCATGCTCCCTCCCTGGCACGGCCAAGGAAGCCACGCCATGCTCAACGCCGCAGCGCTTCACGCGTCGAAGACAGGCCAAGACCTATCCTCGATAAGCACGATTTGTGAATGCCACTCTTGCCTATGCTGCTGAGACTCAGAGAACGACAGTTTGCGGGCAAGACATAAAATGGGGAGCAAGCTGCTTTGCAGGGGGTTGTCTGTGGGGCTTTGACACGAGAAGCATCTGTTATCTGGTCCGTTCGCAAGCCCAGGAAGGAGTTTGTACACTCGAGCAAGCCACAAGCAAACACCCCCTCGGCCGCCTACAGGCAACAGTCTGCAGGCAGAACAGCGCAACCAACACGACATGCACACCGCAAACAAATGGCCAAGTCACCAAAGCAGCCAAGCATACCAAAAGCCACGAAGAATTCTTCGGGAGGCACTTCAAGCCTAAATCTGACGTTTGCTAGAATCCTGACTGGGACATCAAAGCGGAGCTTTCCCACCATGTCCTACTTGGTACAAGGCAGAGCGCCACCCGAGACTCAATCTGGCTCCTGGGTTCAGCACAATCTATGCCCCCAGTATTTGCAAAGAAGGCTTTGGATTGAGGTTAATTATTCTACTGCACGAATCACAGGTTTGACGCTGGCAATGCAACTGCAGGGCAAATAGCAAACGTACCCGAGGAAGGATCTCCTTGATGGCGACCAAGAACATGATGATGATGATGATGATGATGATGATGATGATGACGGTGATTGTAGTGATGATGATGATGATGAAATGATGAGCATAACAACGGCGATAACAAACATGCATTTGTCTATGGTGCTGATGATGATGGTCTTCACGACCGCGACCATGACGATGACGATGATGATGATGATGATGATTTTGATTATGATTATGATTATGATTATGATGATGGACTGCAAATGCGGTAGTCTTGCTCATTATGGCAGTAAATGTTCACCCAAGTGAAGGTTGTTTACCTTGAGCACTTAGCTCTAAGCCCTGAGGCCTTGTACTCTCAATCTTTTACCTTCAGCCCTAGTTCTGCCCGTAACACCAAAAGCCCGTGGCGCGTGTATGATTTCCACTCAAACATCCCAAGCGATGGAAAGGTTTATCGAAACTTATCGACCTCTGCACCCCAGATCCTCGTCCTCAGATCCCATTGAATGTCAGGAGGCGAGTCCGTGTCCCTTCGAGTCGCTGCCAGCCCAGGGCTCCTCACCTTCCACAGAGGTCGGGCCTTACAGCGGGGCATGGCCTGGCTGAAACGTTGCGTAGCATGATGGGGGGCTGAGTCGGAAGGAGATGTGAAGGTTCTGGCCGTTTCCGTTTGATTTGTCGGAGTTTTTTGTGACAATCATTACTCTTCAGTCAAAGCCAGGGAACAGTTGATGTCGTATCTAGCAAGCAAGACTGTAGTATGATTTGTAGATGTACCTTTGTCAATGCCAGCCGTGCGCAACGGATACCAGTTGGTGTCAACAACTTCTTGGTGTGACATGCTCAGTTCTGCAACCATCTCATCTGCCCACAGGTGGTTTATCCTCAAAGAGTGCAGATACGGCCATCTCTGCCAGCAACGCCCGAGGCTATGGCGTAAGCTTTCTGAGCCTATAGAGTCGAGTAGAACATGTTGGCTGCCCTGTTCAAGGTCGAATAACCGCAAAGCGCACAGCGAGTCATGCAGGCTTCTATGTCCAAAGTATCAAGAAGAGAGCCCATTGAGCAGAAAGGTGCTCACTCTGCCTGGGCTGAGCAATGATTTCTTGGCCTTAGCTTAAGGGGTCAAAGGTCCTAAGATGTTTTGAGACTTGAGCTTCCGAATCTTCTCCTGTACCTCAAATGAGCGGCCACAGCCATGCCAGGGGCGAGAACCCTACGTCAGTCCCCCGCGCAGCCCTCCAGGCTGGATTTCGCATTGACGACGGCGTGTTACATGCACATGTTACAATGGGTCAGCAATTTTTATGAGCTATGTGGCTGGAGCTGTGCATGCATGGTAAAGTTGGGTAGCATGCGAAGTTTTGGGCATTGTCGCTGAAAGAAAACTTCCTGTGGAAGATATCAAGCGACGCCAACCTACAAGGAAACATGAACATCACAACAGAAAGCTGCATTAAGAAAAGGGCTTGTGCATACTGTACCCTCACAGCATAACAATCTTTCAAGGTGGACTTTGCAGTTTTGGTGCCGCGAGTTGTAGAACGAAGTTTGGCTATCAATTCTTCCGCGCATGATTGCCACTTTAGAGCAGCACCCAGCGGGCTGCTCTTAGGGGGTGTCTTTGATCCGTCTTTCTGCGGTTAACTTTTAGCACTGCGCTTTAGCCAGCAATCTGAAAGTCCAGTCGCAGGGTGTGGCTCCACATCCTTGCACATCTTCACCTAGAGTACATGCACTTCAGGTTGTAAGCTGCCCCAAACCTGAGCCCATCCCCTTCTCCAACGAAATCCCTCCTGTAACACTGTACAACATTGGCTTGCTCTTGATCCTTCCGCATCTTCAAAATGCGCAGCGTTGAAGCTGAGTAGCAACTTACAAGATTGCAACCTAACAATGTCCATCCACAAGGTTGTTGTGGAAACTGATCACTCAATCATCATTCCTTGTCTTAGTGCTGTGTATTAGCAGCATGCAGGCTCTGTAGGATCATTGGCTTATGCCACCATCATGTGTCCATCTACATTGGACATACACACTTTCCTCCCATGAGCCTAGCCGAGCCTCCGTCACAAGCATCCGCCTGCCTCAGGCGTACCAGAGCAGACCAGGCGCTGAAGCTGAATTCCGGTTTTCTTTGGCTCAGGGTCCCTGCTCCCCTAGAAGATGAGGAGAACATCGAGTAGAATGTCCCGTCACCTTTTGCTGCCAACAGCTGTCATTGTAGTGGCATTCTAGCATTCTCATGCTAGTCGTCGTTGTCTGCAATAGCAGGGCAACTCAAGCGAACCACAGCAGCAGGTGCCATTGCCACGTGTGACGTATGTGCAGTTTCGATCTTCTTCCAAAGCTGAAGATTCTATGGTTTCCCAGGTTGCTAATGAATCATTATTTGGGGATGGGCTTGAAGGTCTGTGGCTGTCCAGGTCTGTTGCAGTCGATGACGCTTGTGCGCGAGGCTGCGTGGTTCCTGCTCGTACGAAAGAGTCAATATAAAGCAGGTTTCAAAGTTCCAAAGATTGGAGATCTTTTTTCGGGGGTCCCCAGAAAGGATTATCGTATATTGGCGTCCATATTGGCCAGAAATTACAATAGCGAGACTGTTTCATGATCGTGCCCGCGTCTTGCGATGCAGAGAGAGCAGCGCAGCTGCAAGGCATGCTTGTGAACAGTTCCAAGCCTCACAAGTAAAGCAACAACAATGAAGTCAATCAGGATTGCTGAAGCTGAGCTGGATAATTATAGTTGGATGGTTATAGTCATTGACAGTGCGTAGAAGAATTGCACGACAACAGAAAAGACTGGCAAGGCAATCGGCAGTAGCAGCAGCAGTAGTAGTAGCCGTAGGAGGAGGAAAAGGAGGCGGCAGCAGCAGCAGCACAAGAACCTGGCAGAGCTAGCGCTTACAATAAGTGCAGCCAAAGCCAAAGATCTCCATGACATCATACTCTACTTGCTGGAAGATCAGACAGATGCTTCTAGGGAGCCAGCTGAACATAGAGAATCAAATGATAGACACGTGAACATGCAATGGACATGATTCCCCACTTCTTCCCTTGGCACGTTCAACACTTCTCAAGAACAGCATGAAGCCTGGGCTACAAGGTGAGTCACAGCCAATCATGGTTACGTTTGCAGTTAAGATAGCTAGAATGGTAACAGTGACATGTATCCCCATGGTGAAAGCAATCTTGAAGATCTTCGGATGCCCCAAGAACTGCAGCTCCGAGCATCTCGAGCATCATGGGTGTCGCAAGATGTGCCCTCCATCAGAGTCTGCAATATTCCTGATTATCCCCACCAGGTGTCGGAGTGTTGTTGGACTTCCTGACGGGACTGCTTTACACCATGAAGAGGCCTGCTTCCAAGGCCATCTCTCGGGGGGGGATGTTGACAGATTTTGAGAGTTCATTGCGGATGCATGTGTGTGTATACATGTACGAGGCACATACAAGAGAGAGAGAGAGAGAGAGAGCTGAACATGTGGTTTGGAAGCAGGACAAGAGCAATGCTGCCGGTATCTGCTGGTTGCTCTTGTTGGCATGCAATAAATTCTCGTCACCACCCTCTCTGCTGCCAGGCATGGAAGGGTATTTGATAGTCAGGCTGTTGGGGGGCCAAAAGTCTGAGGAAATGCACACCTCAATCATGTAGATCCCACACCCCTTAAACCTTATGTAAGCCCTAAACCCTTGACATTGCGAGGTCACAGATTTGACGTTATGGCCTGTCAGAAAACGATTTTCATGACTTCCTTGTTGTTGTTTCTGGACGAACAGAGTATGAGCTTGTTCCGCGCCACCCGAATAATGTACACGCTCCTCCGCTCCATGTTCACATGTTGTCAGATTTTGCCTTTCAGTTGTAGGTTGATTGAGACTTGCAGAAGCACTGCTTGTTGCGAACGATTTCATCCGATTGATCCTTGGCCGTTGTACTGCGGCGGGGTCGCTTCAGATAAGTGGTACACTTAACTTAGAGGCAGTGGCCTTGCAACAGATGATGCAGTCCAATGGCGTGTAGGAATTTGCCAGAGGTTTCCAAGAGACAAAGCCCAAGGAGAGCTTCAACACCTCCGTCTAAGAATCCCATCCATAGATGCTTGCAACAGCAAGACTATATAGTATTGCATATAGCCACGATTGCACATTGAGTCGTGATTATCGTTTCACCTTCAGCAGCACCCCTCCCCTGCGAAATCCAAAAGATGCCACAAACCCCAAACTCCAACCACCAACTATTTGTAAGACCTTAAATGCCTAAACCCTACAGCCCCAAACGCCCAAATTATGTAGATGGACTTGAAGAAGCGAGGCGGAGCGGCCACGTGCTTGGGAGGATCTGAACTTGGAGGGCCGGACTGAGGCCATCTGCTTACACAGCCCTCCAAAGGATGAAAATAACCAGAATTACAAAAGTAAGAGGGACCGTAGAACCATGCTGTACGGTTCTTGCTTATGCCAGGGTTGCTTCTCCTCCTGTCCAGGTCCAGCACCAGCTGATCCTCGACCTCTTCGTCAACACTCCCCTCATCTCAAGCATGTTTCAGTGCCCCAGCTGATTGAATTCCTGGGAAGATGTTTATCTGAATGCAGAGGCTGTGTTGGAACAAGGGCTGTGAGTCGATTTGGAACAAGGGCTGTCAGTCGATTTCATGCCGGCACCCAAACAAGACAGACATTGATACCCGTACACTGCCAATCAAATAGGAATCATTGAAAGGGCGTGTCCGTCCCAAGCGCCCTGAGAGCCGAACATGGTATGTTTTCCAACCATGGGCACGACAACAGCAACCTTATAACTCATCCCAGAACACTTCATGCCGCTATGAGTTTGAGAAAGGCCGAAGTGTCAGTTCTGAGAGTCCTCACTGCTTCTATGCTTGACAAGGCTTTTTGACAAGGAGTCTGCATCCGTCCCCCTGCTGACGGCTCTGCTGCAGCATGCCGCGGTCAAAGTTGCTGGTTGAGCTGAAGCATCCCTCGCAGCACGGTGAAGTGTGGTACAATCCCCATTATCCGCTTGCAAATCATGAGCCCGCGTAGTTGGTTCAATATTGCTACATAGGGTATAAGCACAACGCTTCCTAGTACTGGGCATAATATGAATCGTAAGTGGACATTGCAATCCGCTAGGATCAACAATGTTGGCAGGTGGCAGCGTTCCAACATGATGGGTCTTTGTGGATTTTGTGGGGTCTCACTATGCTGGGAGGCATGCAGAGAGCCTACTTCTGAGAAATACCTGCTGCAAAAGTCGCCTGCGAGAACCAAGAGCCGCTCACCTACTGAGACACAATACCGGCCCAGGCGGTAAGCCATGCTGACACAGACATGGCCGGGGTCTTACTGTGCAAAGGCTGGCACACGAAGGATTGTCCCAAGAGGTGCTGAGCTTTCTGTTGGCAGCCGGCTACATGGAGGTTCTTCCAGCCATGCGTGCAATTTGGAAGCCCCCTTCACTCACGACAGCCTACTCATGCGCCAAAGCCAGTGCAAGAAGCTGTAGATTCCCAAGGAGCTCCGCAAGGCAAGCTTAGAGGCTAAAACCTTCCAAACCCAGCCTGGACCAAGGCATCTGCTTTAGCAACTCGCTGCCTACCTCACGTAGGCTTGCTGTGCGCCGACCTTAAAGCTTCCCATGTTTTGGATGTCATGGTGAAGTCTACTGTCCGGGCTGTTAACAAGGGCTACGGTTATCCAACGATTGGCCCTGTCACCATGATCTTGGGGTGTCCCGCACGAGCTTGAGACGCTGATCACAATGTCAACCATGAAAGACGATACCGTTTTGTGCTCGGGGCTTTGACTCCTAACCTCAACTCAAAGCCTTGAAGCTCCTCTACGACTCTACATGAGCTCAGCAGCACACCCAACCTCGCATGAGTTCCGAAACCCAGAAGCACTGACACCAGTTTAAACTCTCAAGCCTTCCAAAGCCCGTCAGACCTAACTGTGTTAAGGCTCCAGGGTTTTGGGCAGCTCGCGGTGGAGGCCAGGTAGCGTCCACGGCTGAAAGCGGTTTGAGGCTTTTGATAGAATTCATGCTTTGCGCAGCTGTGAGTTCAATGCGTATATTTTCTTTGTGAGGACGTCCTGAGCACACGGGCCTGCTGCGTCACTTGCAGCGTAGGGTGCTACCTTCCTGCTCTATCAGGGTCAGCCCATTGCGACATTGACTTGCTAAGTTAAGCAAGGTTCTTCTATAAGTCTTGTACATCGAGGCAGAAGGCCTCGATGCCGCAACTCGAAAAGATGCGAGTTCGAACAGAACCCATGCAGCGCTGCCAGGCCCTCCGAGCCACTCGGGTCCTTGCGAGTGGAGGCCGCGTGATGTTTTTGCTTGAGCTGCGATTGATGAAGCCGAGCCCACCGACGCATAAAGCATTTAATGTCTTGAAGACGTGAACGTTCATTGATCTAAGGCAGCTGCATTCAGCGGGATTGGATCTTTTCTTCGCACTTGCTCTGAGCATTCATCATGCTCGTGCTGCTGCATTTTAGTTGGGCGTTGGCGTCGTACAATAGGACAAAGACCAAGACCAAACATTCAGTGCCTTGTACAGCCCGTACAGTATGACAACATTCCAGAGCGCAAGTACCAGGCTAGTCTAGTCAAGCAAGTCCGCGCTGACTGCCTTTGCTCAGCGTTTTTGAGAACAAGGGCCACAGAACAAGGGCCACCAGTGGCATCATCACTGACACCACATGGCCTGACCATCTCTACTGGCAGGCGACGCAGATTCTGGCCGTGCGAGTCCCCAGTGTTTATATCTTGTCCTTTGAATGCAACGCAGCAGGTGCTAGTACGATGAGAGTCTCTAATTAGCGGGGAAGCTTTGGTAGGTCCCGCTATTCACACGCGCAACCCGACCCAACCCCGCAGCACTGCGTGTACCAAACATGATGTTAATGTGTTTGCATGTCAATATGTAGTCACCCTTAAGTAGATAGAATGTGGGGATATTGCGATCTGGTTTTAATATACCCAAAGCCCATATTCTATCTAATTAAGGGGGACTATAGTCCAGCCATGGCCCTGAACCTAGCAGATCAGCAGTCCAGGCTGGACTGCTCAACTCCAAGATCTACAAGTAAGCCGCATTTGGCCAGTCCTCATGCAGCCAAGGCCCTGGCTGGTCTATCCCCAGAGCGGCTTCTCCCATTGGTTAAACCAGCGGCGGCTTGGACGAAGGGATCTTGGATTAGGCTTAGGCGTTCAGCGGTTTTAATATCAGGCATTGCTTTCTCACTGAGCTTCTCTTGGCTTACGGCTGACCAGGCTTCACAGGCACCTCCTGTGCTGCACATTTTTGGTTTTGGTATGAGCTTGTCTTCATCTTATAGCCAATGTAACAAGGTCCTGGTTTCAGCAAAGGTCTGGCAAACAGGTAGTAGTGAACCAAGATCATGGTTGCAGCTCAAACGAGAAAGCCCTTGAAGGACATTGACCAACCAATTGTGGTCGCATTAGCTTGGGCTGAACATATCCGTTCCCTCTTTGTTTAACGCTGGGATGCTCAGCGAGTTAGGCCTTTCACTGATCTGGTGAAATGCTTAGTTTAAAGGCTGAAAAATCGTTGAGCAAGTTGCTGCCTTAAACAGTCTGGTACAGTCAGTTGCGGCAATGTCTAGGAGACTACCAGCATGATGCTTACAGGCAGAGTTTGTTCATTCTTGTCCATTTTCCATTCATTGTGCACACCTCCCAGAGGCACTACATGAATGAACAAATCAATCCTTCTTTGGATGCTTGAAGACTTTCCCAGATGTCAGGTGTGGAGCGTGTTGTCAGAGTGGTTCTTCCTGTACAGATGCAACCACATTTTCCAGGCCCGGGACTTGCATGTGTCTAGGCCAATGCCCGCGGCCCTTTGCAGAAGACCTCGATACAAGAATGACCGCAGTCCCATACGGCATGTCTAAAAGGTTTTCCAAGCGCCATACAAGTGCCCCAGAGCAGCCTACTGGCATCCCACAGAATTGCAGGCAGAGTTTTGATTGGCCTTGGGTTGCTCAGATGTCAAAACTGGGTCCTGTGGGAATCTCCTAATGTTGTGGGAAATCTGATGTCCCGTTGTCGTTGTTGTTGTTGTTGTTGTTGCTGCTGCTGCTGCTGTAGTTCTACCTCTCCTGATGGCGGTCATGTGAGTTTTCATTTTGTTTTCAAAGACTGCCCTGGTTCATTGACACGGTTAGTTCTACCATTAGTAGGTTTCATGCCCAACGTCTTACGCCTTCAACTACTGTCATGTACATCATCAATGTAGCAATCTTAGTTCGTATGTTGTCGTCCATCTACTGTGATGATGATAACGACGACAAAAGCTATCACTCTGGGCGTTAATAGGGAGCTCGTGATTGTCTGAGGCGGCCTGCAGCAAGCTTTGGGTGCAGGTAATCCGCTTCGGAAGCCAGCGCTCCCAGGGGGAGTAAGGGCGGGGATATTTGGAGTTTGAGTTGAAGTAGATTCTGAGCTCTGCTTCAGTTGAATTTTCTAACAAAAACAACAGTTGGATAGTTCTTTTCGAGTTCTATTGGATGCTTCTGGATCCTTCAGTATACGGGAAACTACGGGAGGTGCCTCGCTTGACATGGCAATTTTGGAAAGAATCGTGCGCTGCTTTTTTTTGTTACCATTCCCCACAAACTTCCTTAGCAAGCGGGTTTCGGCACGAAAGACGCACCTTAAAGCAGCTTTAAGCATGCAAAGGTATGTCTGATTTGCAATGCGAACGGAGAAGAGTCCTTCCATCCAGGGTCTTCCGTTCTGTCAACCAGATTCATGAAGGAATTCCCTCATGAACGAAGCTCGATGCTACAGTCAAAGCCTTGTGTACGTGTAGTTTACTCTCTCCTAGCAACTCTAAACCTGACAGACCGTATACGCCCCCAAGAGAGCCAGCCTGCACGCAGTCAGCACTTCTAAAGGGCATGCGCGACATTAGCACAAGCAATCTTTCAGAAGTGTTTCTGAATCAGATGCCTGCTACAGAAGCACGCAGTTGCCAAGTTTGTGGGTTCACCCTCAACGTTTGCCCATAACCTTGCTTTGCTAGACCATGGCATTGCGTCACATAGGCCCAGAACTGCAGCACTTCATCTTCGTGAAGCGGCACCTCCTCCGAGGCGGGCTGCTTTGGCTTTCTGATTTTAGCAGCAAAGGTTACAACCTGAGGTCCCCGATGGCCGAGCTTCGTGTTAGCCACCTGTATCCCAGTACGGCTTGGCAATGGTAGCATACCAGAGCTTCGTAACCAGAAGTTGAAGGGCATGATTCCTGGTATGCTCTGTGTACAGCATGTCATGATCGGTATTGTTTGCCGCCCTTTCGACATGTTGAAGCAGATGGCCCCATGCGGCATATGTACAACAACATTTTGGATGGGGTGCCCTCTTAACTTCAAGCCCTAAAGCCTTCTGGCTTCTGAGACCCAAGTTCAAAATCTCAGCTCTGTGAGGCCTTTGCCATGCCATCTTGGGGGAAGGTTCCTGCGGCGCAATCCCAGCACGTTTTTTTTTTTTTTTTTTNNTTTGTTCGGAAGGGCTTCGGAGTCGAGACGAGATGGGAAGGTACCGGGGCGGGGTTGTGGAAGTCTGTTATATGTGGGAGTTCTTAGCGGCCATAGGGGGGAATACTGGAGATTGTGGTATATTTCAGGGACCTCTGGGCGGTTGATGAGATGCCTGCATGTTGACAGCTATACACCCGTAGCAGGGGTTGACATACGAGCAACGCTGCCTACACAAGAAGAATTGTATGTATGCATTTGTAGACAAACCCGGTCCGAGGGAGATGCGTACGGGATCCATGGGTTGTGTTGGGCTTGCACATAATGATCACAGCAGGCGCTTTCATGCGAAGTCCCCGACGGAGAGGAGTTTTGGACACGACGTTCAGAGGTTTAGGGCATCCTCTTCCGATTCAGAAGATTATAGAGTTGTCCGGTAAAATACTACACCGTTTGGTTTAACTTGAAAGCTTGGCCGATGATTTTTGAGTCTTCTGAGCTGGCAGCGAGTGCTTTAGGCTTCAACCATGCGGATCTTCGCTGGAAGACAACTTTTCTCACTTTTGCACTTGGAGTGGAACGTCAGCTGTTGCCATCACCTTTCCAGTAGCGGTACCATGTGGTACTGGTACGATTCCTAGCATTTTTCTTAGCTGGTCGTCCTCTCAGCACGGCATGAACTGGATGTCTTGGCCGTGCTTACAACACAAGAAAGTGCCAAGCACGGAGTTATCATACGAGTAGACCCCTTCAGAAATGCCAGCACGCGGCAACGGCAACCAGCAGTGAAAGGAGCGGAGGCAGAAAAGCCAAAAAGAGAACAGTCGCCAGGATCGGTGGCACGACCTCCTGCAAAATATCGAGCCTGACAGCCCGGAGCCCATACAATTTGAGTCCTTGAGATCCCCCAGACAAGTGTCTTCAGCCAAAGGGGGTTCGAGAAACTAGGGCCATGAAGTGCGACGTGCCGTCTTTTCATACTCTGATTTACTCCGTTGCTTGCCTGCATACCCTGGCATGTGAGCAGTTGTCAAGCATCTTTGCACTAACCAGGTGCATCGCTTGGGATGTGCAAGCCCAAAGTCCTCTTTTTGCATCATGGGACGAAGTCTCTGTCTTGTCGGCGATAGGAGATGGGTGCTACTCGTAAGCTCTGCGGTCGAGAGCTGCATGCATAAGTGAGCATAAGTGAACCTGGAAGGCTTGGTTGCTCCAGCCCGTTAGACTAGACCGTCGGCAATTTTCATCGCCCAGAATTTGTTGCTGAGCCACCAGTGGCTTCAGTTGCTGCAGTTGTGGACAACTCCAGACAAAGTGGTCACATGATAGCGTTATGACATCATCAGCCACGGCAACTGCTTGAAGCTGCGTCTATTCCTGCAGTCCTGCGTAAGTTTTACATCGGAGCCCTCCGCCAAGTGTACCTGAAAACCTCGAAGACCCGGCTCCATGTTGCTTCAGGTGAAAGTGGCCGCGTCGAAAAGAAGCAGGCCCCGCATCTTAAAAGTGTGGAACGCGCTCCTGCAGGCTCAGGTTTCAACAATTTCCAATGGTGCTGTGATGTGGTCCATGTTCCATGTAAGTAGAGTACACATTGCCCTAGTGATGGTAGTTGGGGTCAAGGCATTGGGGCATCAGGCATGCTGGAGGTCTCTGAGTTTGGGCACACGAAGTGCCTTTCGAGTTACGAGCCCAAACGGATGCAACGTGCAAAAGCAGAACGATCAAAAGCCAAGGGACGCATGTTGTTCACCCACAGCCATCACTTCCATCCTGGCCCAGAACTCCTACACGCGACAGGTTGACAGAGGCCCGTAGGCCCTAAACATTGTTCTTCCTTCAATCGGGAGGCAAGGAACCCTTTAATTCTACACATGAAACGCAAAACGTTCGAGCCTGCGCACTCAACCCTATACAGTACAAACCCAACGAACATTGTGATTCCCAGAAATCCTCGAAACCTCAGAAATCTTAAGCGCCCAAAGCCTTCAGAAGCCCCTCCAGAAGGTGCCAAAGCATCGGCATCGGCATCCCGGTGGTCTGGGCTCGATGGCCACAGCCCCGGACAGCCCTACTCACAGGTTCATCATAGCTTGGGCTTAAAACCACAAATAATCCTGGAAGTGCCCAGATGATAATGTAGCAGGGTTATGAACCCAGTTATGAGTTGCATGCATCTCCAAGCTTGGGGATTTTCAAGGTTCATGGGCCTAGAACCACCAAGTACGCTTTTGAAAACTCTAGGGTCCTTAATACGGGATACATTTTGGCCATGACACAGGCTGGAGGGTCAACCCTAAATCCTAAACCCTAAATCCTAAGCCCCAAACCCTAGATTCTAAGCCCTAAACCCTAAATCCTAAACCCTAGATCCTAAGCCCCAAGCCCGAAACCCTTGATCTGCCACTCCTTAACCCAAAGCCGGAGGTTCCCGTGGTACGAGCACTCTTGGAGCTCCAAGACTCATCAAGCAAGGCGACGGGTCCCTATTATGATATTATTGCTATTATGATGATAATATATATATATATATTGTTAGTACTAGGCATATTACTATTATATAAAAATTATTAGTGCCCTTGAGATGATCCTAATGGTTGTTGGGGTGGGGGTTGTCAACACAAGGGGGAGCTCGGGGACATAGGGTGAGTGTAAGGAGGTTCCAGGGCTCCCGCTGCAAAGGTGCTTTCAATAACGCAAGTTTCCCAAGACTGCCAGTCTCTTTTTTTAGCCAGGTACGTGTAGACTCTCCCGTGACCATGACAAGTCCAAGTCACGTTGGTGGGAGACCTCATGGGCACGACTTTCTGGATACTGTGGAAGGAAGGCAGAATCATTAGGACCACCAGGAAATCATCCCCGTCAACCCAGCACCTTTGTTCTAAGTGTTGACAGTAAAAATCCCTACAATGGGCTGGCGGATGGACTCAGGCAGAGTTCGCTTTTCATTTTGGTAGTACTTGCATCAGGAAACTTTTTCTGGAGTGCGAGATACTTGGAGGCCCTGGAGACCCAGTCATTGTTAAGAAGGTGTTAGGTTGAGAATTTGCGGCCTAGGGCGCAGGGCACTTTGTTTTCTCTCGATGTATGACCGGCTCATGATGAATCCACTTGCCATTTCCCAATCTGGAATCCCTACAAATAAACTGGTTGTTGCGCTTTCTTTGGCACTAATGAGAAGCGTCGCGCCCACCATGCATCATTGTTGCCTGCTTGTTGGGGGAGTCTTTATTCTGTTCAATGATCATGAAAATGTTCAAGCCTCATGCAAATGCTTGGTGTTTCATTAGCTGAAGGGGATGCTCCTGTCCCGGGGCAAGGGAGCTGGAGCTAAGGATCAACCACGCCGCACAATGATGGATTAGCCAGCCCTCACGCCCCATCTGAATCTATTGAAGCCTACCCAAGCTCTGAAATCCTCGGCTTCGACTCCCCAAACGGAATCTGAAAACATCTACAGGTGCAGAAGCGTCAGCCTTTAGCCGAGAAGCAGCTGAACGAGGCTGACCCCAGCAAAGATTCTCTGTAGCTTCTTAGGCACTGCTGAGCATGTTTCACACAGAAATAGTCACTTCAAGTGTTGGCGCCTTGGGTGCACACTCCCGGTCGAGAGCACGAGACTTAGAGTACGAGATGAAGCCCTCTCTACGGTATTTCAGGAATACCTGGGCATGATTGTTAGGGAATGGGCTCCAGCTCCAGGGTTTTAGATTGGGCTCTTACCATACTTTGTCTTCAAGATCTACTCTGGCGGAGGCCTCTGACAACACAGCATAAGCGCCTCTTCCAACTTTTTTCAGATGCTCACTTTTCAATTTTAACGATCTATAAGACTGTGTGTCATCTGCGGGAAGGAGTTTGTAGTAGGGGGCAACTAGATGTGGACTATAATCTAAACTCCTTAAGGGGGTTACATGAGGGATTATGGTATAGGTTTTGAAAGGGGATACTAGGAGTTTCGACTATAGCTCATGTGGACCAGATGCAGGTTACCGCTGCGCGGGATGCAAAGGCTGTGGGGATGGGGGGTTTAGGCTGCGGTTGTTGTGGAGATTGACGTCATTTGGTAGTCTCCCTAAATAGGGGAGCCCCGAGATAGACCCCTAAATAGTATGGTTATCAGGATCCCCGTAAGAATGTACCTCTAATTTTGGGAAAGCACAAGTTATGTCAATTGCCAAGTACAGACTGTGTTGATACCATGTAAGAAGAAGTCTGAGTGCAATATCAAATGCAGGTTCTGAATATAAGTAGTTCTCCAGATCAATGTCCCCCTCAATACTCCCCAAATCACCAGAACCTTTTACCAGGGGGTGTTTTTTTGAGTTGACTTCTTTCGCCTCTTCCTTGGACTACCACAACGCATCGACAAAAGCCTGCCAGGGCTGCAGGGGTTCAGGCTTGAGGTTCAGGATTTCTGGATTGCAGGGAGCCCAGCCAGGAGTGATGAATCGCGGAGGTCAAACCATGGCAATCCCCATAAAGACTACTCGTAGGGCTGGCAGTTTTTGGCTTGGGGCTTGCACATATAATCTGTCTGGACTTTAAATGGCTGAATTAGACAACGCTCCCAAAGGGCAAGTTTTCGAGGATATAGAGTGGTATGTATCAACATGGCGATGGAAATTCACAGTGATATTGAAACTGCCATGTCCCTAGGGTCCTTCACTCATAGCCCCAGATCATTCGTGACGATTGCAAACTCCGGAGCCTGTTGGATCACGTTCTGTAAGCCTGAAACCCTAAACCCCTAAGCCCTAAACCTCAAACCCTAAGCCCTGAACTCTAAACCCTAAGCCCTCCCAGCCTGAAGATCCTGAGGCTACTGCTCCGCTGCTCGCAAGGCTCCCAGTGCAGTCAGGTTCGGTTTGAGCCCTGACAGTTGTTATTCACATGTGAGCCATAGTCTAAACTCTGAAAGGCGGTTTTATATGGGGGTCTACATAGGGGACTACTATATAGACTATAGGGCTTACTAAGAGAGAAACCAGGAGTTTAGGCTTTGGCTCACATGTCTGTCTAGAAAAAGCATGAAATGAAAAGGAGGTAGCCGCAACGTCAATCTGAAGAATGTCGGATGGAGGACGTGTTTGCAACTCCTTTGCATTCCTTTGTGGAGGTGGCGGGGTTGGACAGATTTCCCCTCATGTTGCCTTTCCAGTATTCGCAGGGCCTTAATTCGTTTGAAAATTCAGCGTGCACACTGGCTTCGATGCATTTCATCTGAGCCTCCGCTGCAGAAAGCCCCGCAGGCTCTGGGATATTATTTCACGTGGAACGGGTCATGCACACGGTCTCTCGTTAACAGGATCCACACTGATTTTAACACAAGAGGGGCGCCCACCTATCCAGAACCACTCAGTGACTCCCAAACGCCCTCCTGAGTGGATCCGCCTTTGAGGTGCAGCTCCTGGGGGCTACTAGCCTTTGGCCGCAGGCACTCTCTCACTGCAAATGATAGTAAGAGTTTGGGGTTCAGGGCTTCGGATATGGTGGAAAAGAAACTGGAACCTGCTAGGAGCTTTAGGCACGAGTTCATTTTTGATGCCTTTGGGAGGGCTTGTCAGGGAACTACGCTCAAAAGTTCTGTTGCGGGATGCGCAGGTGAACTAATGCGATCGAAGCTGTTGAAGATGGTCTAGCTGTTGCTCGAAGTCTTGTGTATCTCATGCTTGGCCTGCAAGACGTGCGTGCCGAGTCCAAGCTGTCAGGAATGCTCATGACACGTGAAACCTTAGATAATGACTCTCGACATTCCAAAGCACCGTAATCATAAATGCTTCCTTGCAGGTCATGAAAGCCTTGCCGCCAAGTCCCACAGCCTTTGACCCGGGCATGACGGCGACTTCACAGGTTGGAAAGGTTGGGAAGGGAATGCAGGAGGCCGGGCGGGGGCTCCTGATTCACATCTGTGCCAATGTGTGCAAACAGATGTTGTTTCCTCTTGTGTGATTGCTGTTTTTCAGATTTCCTGGCTCGTCACATCTCTAGTTGGGGTTGTCAGAAGCGCGGTTCAAGCTTTCAGCGTTGCCCTAGCGCTGGTATCCGCTGGTTGTGGTAGAAGTGGAGTTCCTGCAGTCCTTGGATGCAAGAGGCGCCGCGGAAGCCATCGGCGCCGGTGATGTTTGAGATCTGAGCGCTGAAAGGAAGAGGCCTACTGGGTTGCGTAGGCAATGACCAGACTCAGGGATGGTTCTGTTTGCTAGTGCAGTTGGCTATTGAAAGACCTTGTAAATGTTTGCCATGCAGTGGAGCAGGCGCAATCTTGGGCCAAGTTCTGAATTGTTTGAAGACCGAGGGTGCGAGGGACATCCTCACCCTTGCAACAAAACTCTGCAGCGGAAAAACGCTGGGACATATTTCAGGTGGACGACCAGGGCCCATGGTAGAAGGCATTGTTTTCGAGTCACAATAGACCCCATTATCCAGGCTTGCCTCTATTGCTCATGGCAGGAAATCCTGTCTTAATGGAATCATGACATCCTGGGACCACTGACAGCGGCCTTTTTGGGGGCCAGCCGCTGCCCAGAGGATCGGTCGTCAGCGTTTCTGCGGGCTGAGCCCGGCTTGGATGATCGAGACGGCAGGGGCAGGAGGGGTTTGTCAAAGACCTTTGCAACTTACTCTCACTCAGAGGAATGGTCTTAGATTTGAGTCACTCAACATGCACTGCCAAACAGGGTTGCATTGCTCCAAGCAGATGCTATAGTAGTGTAGTTTCCGATTTTTTTCCATTGCGGCAAGGGAAGAGAGAAGGCAAGTTACTAATTGCCGTATTCCTTATAATATAGTTTCGAGGATGGTTTGCAAAGCTCGCAATTCTGCTCTTTCGATGTTTTCTCGACTGGTGCTTTGCCACGTAGAGTGCGAAGCCCAGTTGGCAACCCCCTCTGGTTGCTGAGCTTCGAGGGACTCGGCAGTGCTTTCCATGTCGTGGTTGAGCTGCGATTGGTGCCGGAGCAGTTGTTTGCTTTCTTCTTGTACGGTAGTTACCCTAGCTTGCTTGCGGCCAGCGGATTGGAAGTTGATCTTCGGTGTAGCCCCTACAAGCTTTCTCCAATCAAGATCAATGGAGCTTCTGACCAGAAGAGGTGTGTCTCTGCAGCTTGGCGTTGAGACGGGAGCAGGGTAGGATGGTAATTTCTCTGTAGCATGCTGTTGGCTGGCGCAGTAAACTCTAAGACGTTCAAGAGGCCTTGACAGAGCGCTACTGCAAGCTGGCATACGACACATACAATTCACATCAGACTTCGCATGTAGTCTAGAAGCTGCGAGCAGTGCTCAACAGTAACTCTTACCTTAAGGGTAGCAGCTTGTCCCCGACTATGGGCAGTTGGATGGCTGTGTGCCCCCTGCTACACTGGCTGCAACCTGGTAGAAACTACCTAAATCTCCGCGGGCCAGCACAGATGATCACAACAGCTGCGGTAAGCTCAAAGCATTCCGGACCATCAGCTACTGAAAGGACATCAACGCTCCGAAGAGACATTTCGAAAATCGCAAATCCTAGAGCTTCAAGCGCTAGAACACTAGACCGTTGCTTCTCCGGACCATCTTTCGGCATCTTGCGCTCCGTGGCGGTATTGCTTGTCACATGCAGGGATGGGCCCTGCAAAGCCATTCTGCGCAGTGCTGCTTATTGCGGCTTAGCCCGGCGCCGGGGACACAGTTCCATTTGACCCGTTCATCCAGGCCAGCGCTGAGATCTTATTGTAGGGGCTACTATAGGAGCGTCATACTTAGGGTTCGGAATGCTTTAGCAAAGGTTGAGCTTCTTGTAATTTCTTTGGAACGACCATGTCGGGGGTGGGGGGGTTAGGGCTGTTGGCCAGTGCACGCACTTACTCAAAACAGCTGCTGCTAGGTTCTTTGGGCGCAAGATACTCACTAGCGATTTCAGATACTGACGGAGAAAAGAAGAAAGCTGTGAATCCCCGGCACTTGACCGGCCTCCATGCAGAATGCATGGAGCCAGCATGAAAACAAGATCGATCTCCAGGTGCAGTAGCTAGCAACTTACAGAAAGGCACGAGCAATACTGAAGGATCTACTCGCTGTAGCTGTGAGTAGTGAGTAAGCCCCAAATTCATTTCTCATTGGGACAGCTTTGCTGTCTTCCCTGACGAACTATCCGGAAATCTATACTGTGACCTCACAGTACGCGTGGATGCCGTAGAATCAGGGTAGCGGAGTGACCAGCATAAGCAATCCATGCGCAACCGCGGTGCGGTGCGTCCTTGTATTGTGGACTCTGACGCCGAGATCAAGTCTTGGCTTCTAGATGCAATGAATTGCTTCATTCTTCGGCGTGAGCGAAGCCACGAACCTCCCTTGAACCAAATATGTGCTAGGGTCCAACTGGTTTTGTGCCTTGGCAGGCACAGTTCTCCGAAAAGACGGACTAAATCGAGTTAGGGTCAGATCCCAGGAAGGCGTGGAGACTTGAATGCATGTCTGGTTCAAGCGCTCACTGCCAGAAATGTTGAGTTCCCTAGCGCCTAGCAGGCTCCGGGGTGGAGCGCCCTCTCCCGGAAGATCTCTTGTCAAACTGCCTTGCAGGCAAGACTAGCATTCCACTCGCCACCGCTGACGCGCATAGACAAGTTTCTTACTGGCACCCAGAATCTATTCTGCAATGTTTCTCATGGTAGGCGGCATTTTCAGTTTGATGACATACCGTCAAGGCGGTGACAGTGGAGCTCATAGATTTCTAGTTTAGCTGGACAGATAGCTTTTAGACAGCATGTGCTGGACTGCCCGCAGAGTTCGAGAGGTGCTCAGGCAGGGGATGTGCCTGCTGTGCAAGCTGATTTAGCCCTCGAGAGGTTACAATTGCTGAAGGCGCAGGGCAACCTGCAGCTAGGCTAATGTCTAAGCTGAAATTCCCTTGAACTAAACGCAGTTCAGAGTCAGCAACTTTTCGGAGCAAACAGAACAAACCGTTTCGGAGCGTGTCTTGGCTGCACAATTCTACGTAGAAGGGCGGGTGTTGCGTAGCCCGCTGCGCGCTGCTCTAGTGCAAAGTCCAGGAGGTTTTCTGCATCCGTTACTCCATTGCCCGCTCAGATGGACATGTGGCTTGTGTTGTTATTTTGCCGATGGGAAGCTTCTTGCAGCTAGATGCCATGATGGATTGTCCACGCGCCTTGCTGCTCTGTTGGCAGTCGTCCGCATTTGCTGAAAAGCGGATCACCCAACCTAGCTTGCAACACGAGATCATGACTGGCACTTGAGAGAAGTTGTTGGCGCAACTGGCCAAAACCGTTCTGAAGGCTACTCAACAACTGTTGCTGCTTTTGCTCTTTCACCGTGAGACGGATGCATCCAGAGTACTGCAGCGCCTGTCATAACAACCTACTAGACGGCTTGTACAAAAGGGCAAACGCCTTTTCCCAGGGATGCCAGAAGACCCCGTTTTGGAATACATTGAGATGCAATATGTTACCACGGCAGGATTGGCACTGCCGAGCTGTTTGGTCCATTTGAACAACAGAAGGGTTGTTTATTGCACATGAAGGGTCCAATGTTGCCAAACCAAAGTTGTCTAATGCCATAATAGCATTCCATGACCATTTCTTCAGACTCGCTCAGTAGCTATGTTAGCAAGTCTTTTCTCACCAAGCTGGCTGTGGTGTTCTGCTAATTCGGTGCTGTCTCTTGTGGCCGCCGGGGTTGTGCCATGAGCTTTTTAGACTTCTGAACAGACCCTCCCAGCCCGAACAGCAGGGAGCCCATGGAAGATCCTAGCCTAAGAATGAAGAGACGCTTCTGAATCCCGAGTGCTGTCTGAGCGCTGTAGCACATACTACGGCACTGGAGCCTTCAGAAACCTCTGTTGAAACTTGTGGTGCGCTCTCGCGTGCTCCACGCGAAGTTCGACTAAACTTATGGAAGGATTGTTGGGAGGCTGCGTACCAGCAACTTCAGTAATTACTGATGATACTCCCTGTATCGTTCCATATCATTGACGGATTATCTGGCCGGCAAAGAATGAACGAACCCCCACGTTATGAGTGTTCACAGAGGGCGGAGAAGTGACGAATTCTCTCCTAAAGTCTAAGCACACCTTAACTTATGACTTCAACAGACAAACACACGAGAAAAGGGTGCGGCAGGACGCGAAATTGGCGCTAAATACAAAGGGCCACTGTTGCTCTTGGCTCGGAGAGGGTCTGTCCAAATTGCTGCGGCAGGGGAGGGGTCAAGCGGTGGCTCCGAGATGTCAAGATGTCAGTGGGTGGAGACAAGGAAACTTTGCAGTCGACACATCTCTGTCGTTGTCCAAGGTCTGTGCCGGACCAGTAAACAGTTTTGATTGTGGCCTACTGGGCGTGAGGCCCCGTTTGAAGGGTAACTTGGGAGTATATGGGGCTTGGCTACAGGCCGCAATCATGGTCACATTTAGTATCAGATACACTAGGGGGAGCCTGTGGAATGTATCCTATCCGTATCGTAACAGCTTAGTAAGCATCTTGTCATTCAAGTTGCACGATGCTCTGTTCGCCTGACTGGGTAGTTGTTGGCACGTAACGTACTGGGACCCTAGCTTGAAAACTTGCGCCCACAACCATGAGGTTTGCGGCTAGTTGGAGTAGGGCAAGACGGTGTCAGCCGGATCCACTTCGTGGCCAGCAGCTTGATTAAGAATGGTAATTATGTCGGCATTCCTTGTAGAAGCAGCTGTGGCGCATGCTATCTCTGGTGTTTGTTGGTTTTTGTTATACGTATCGCTTGTTGGTACCTTGGACATGGGAGCCTCCCGCTGAATGACGCATAGGGCCTCGTTCGACTTGGGCGAATGAGCAAAAAACATAATATTGGATGGGTCAGAAGCTCAGTGCCCTGTCTGTGGCTCCTTAGATCCTACTATCAAGCTACGTATCTAGATAGGAAATACATTTGACCATCGTTTTGTCTCTTTGACCCATAGCCAGTTGGCTTGCCAGGAGCAGGAGCTTCAATTATTGGCTCAGGGTCCAGTGGTATGTACTCTTTTCCAGGGATCTTTGATCTGAGCATGCGAACGGTTATAGGGCAGGGTTCAGATCATGCCTCCTATGAGTGGCTCAGAAGCATGTGCTCCTTCGCGTTTGCATCGTCGCAGAGTATGAGCAGGGTTGAGCAGCTAAATGACATGAAATCATGCCTGAGTCAGCATGCCTACTGGCGGGTCTGCTAAACTCCCCAGTCTTATTCTACAGGACCTGTCTTAGTGTGGTTGATGGTTGTAGACTGGAATTTACGGACGCCTGTTGAGGGCTGGACACTTTTTTCCAGTTCTTGGGCAGGTCTAGTAATGAATGTCTCCAACCTCATGAACTGGCTCAAATTCAGGGAAGAGATGTGAAACATTTGGGTGCCTCAGAACAGAAAACACCCTGTACGGACGCAAGAAAGCCTAGAAGCTGCACAGCGTATACTTGGCAACCACCACTTGCAAGTAGCAGTTGGTGCTCAAAGTGACCATATTCAGAATAGTTGTTCGAGTAGTATGCAGCATAACTGCACATAGTCAAGGTAACGCATGCGTTGACTGTAGCTGTTCCCAGGCAGGACAGCCATTGCTCGTGCACTGTGTGTGTGTGCGTGTGCGAGAGCCCATAAACTGTAAACTAAGCAGCTGAAGGAAAGGTATCCGTTTCATGTGGGTCTCATTGTCGGTAGCCCAAGCATGCGTCAAAGGGACGGTCGCAAAACGTGGTGGGCTTTCCGAGTGCAGTCTTTGAGTCATTTGAAATGCCGACAAGGCACGAAGTTTCCAGACATTTTCAGACCCAGGGGCATGCAGATTGCTTGACCCATAATTACATCAAATCCAGTTATCTCACAGCACCGTTACCCTTCATCAGGCCACAAGACGTTTGCTGCAGAGATGCATACTGCTTTGCTGGACCTCTGAAATTTCTGAGAAGTGCCTTTACTGTAGGAGACCCTCAGCTTTGGGTCTCCATGTGATGCCAATCCTTCTGACAGGCTGAAGTGATGAGCCAGGAGCCGCCTCCCACTGGCTTCAAGTGTTGATCTCATTGATTACCATGGGTTGCTCAAGCTAAGCAATATACGAATAGATAAGGCAGTTTAGTCCAGCACGTCGGGGCATTTTTGCAGGTATGTCTTGATCCATACCGTCCTGAGAATAGCAGGTGTGACAAACTGTCAGCTTCTAAGAAGCGTTTTGAAACAGCCTCGTGTGACTTGAAGCTGAGGTGGTTATCCATTGCACGCTTTTTGCTCTCCTGCGAATTGGCCGCCGCGTGCTGATAGGCTCTTTGCCGTTGCAAAGAAACGTAGCCGGGGCAAACCACGGACTTAAGGCCAGGAAACTGCAGCCTGTAAGCCACCCCGCATCGCCTCAGAAGGCAAGGACACTAGTGTCCAGTAGCAGCGGCTGCAGTGGTGGTGGTGGTAGAATCCGCAGCAGCAGCAATTGCAGATGACAGAAGATTTGATCGTATCACCATGATAGTTGTAGTAGCCTCTGATTGGCAACTTAGAGGGACTCACTGCCAGCCATGGCCCAGCGCGCGAAGAGATCTTTGCAGGCCTTGAGAAACCTTTCACCCACAACGACTTGAGAGGTACGGAACCCAAGTAGATTGGGCTGCTACGGGGCAGTGCTATACTTGTCCAAGTCCTCCCAGTGTGAGTGTGTATAAGATACATGTATATACATATTATAATATATATAGGTAGATATATAGAAAGACACAGAGAGAGAGAGAGAGAGAGCGAGTATGAGGACCTTGAATGTTCCGCATTTTTTCGGGATGCTGAATCCCAGCTGCCATGACAACGGTATGATTTCTCGTCAGGGTTCTGCGGGGAGCTTGTAATTTGTGATAAGCACTTCGCGCAAGGTGATTTCTAAGTTGACTGGGGTGTCGCGAAGACCTTTCCTTTGTCTGATGGATCTCGCCCGGATCGCCTTGCTTGCAGTGCCAATTTTGTCCTCGAGGATTGAACCATCGTAGACGCAGATTCGATGAGACGTGGCAAGCAGGATGCACGACATCCAAGATCACTGTTGACGATTCACGGTACACGCGCAAGTACAACGACAGAGTAGGTAATGAGGGCGCATCTTCTTTAAGGGCGAATGCTGTAGCCTTCAATCACAGTCCGGAAAGGGAGTATGGGTCATGTTTAGCTCCACTGTTGAGCGGCTTTGGTCCCTCCATAAACAGTACAGTGCAGTCTCAGGCCGAAAAATGGATTCAGCGAGCCCTGAGTTCTACTTAACAACTGGTTAGACGTGGGCAAGAGAGCATCACTAAATGGGAGATTGGCTGTAAAGGCCGCTTACATTGGAGGGTTGGTTGGGGTCGAAAGACCTTGAGCACAACTGTAGTGGCTTCACAATCCGTCTCTGTGCTGCCAGGAGATCGTCACAGAGTTGTCTACAGCTCCCCGCAAGGCTCCGTCTTGTGCAGCAAAGGTTTCTTTTCAAGAGGCACCGAATTTGGGCATGGCATGAGCATAGCCAGGCAGCAACCAGAGAGACTGCATACTCAATGATATTTTCACTTAGGCGTTATCGCGTTATCGAAGCAGAGTGCAGTCAGGCTTCTTCAACATCCTACGTGATTCCAGCCAAGACTCGTGCATCATGTAGTCATTGTTTGCACCCAGACCGTCCCCATATACTACAATCCTTATGACCACCACCCCTAATTTTGGGAAACCCTAAACCCTACATAGCCTCAGTTTCCATAGAATTGTCCATTTCTTTTCCATGTGATTCTCCATTCTTGGGCCCCATATCCCCTATAACATCCTCCCCAACATGGTCCCCTATATACTATATACCCCCATATAGCCATGCATAACCCTGGATAACCCTATGTCCAAATTTAAAGAAAACCCCAAAGTGGTCTTCCAGGTGCAGGCAAGGGGCCGTCTCTCACAGGCCACCTCCTGGGGTGTGGTTGGCGAATGACGTTTAAAAAGCTTGCTCTGGAGCGTTTTAGAACAGAAAACTGGGGGATGTTCATGGGCACAGAACCAGGTACCGTTAAGAATTGCATCCCCAAAGACAGACATTTTGTTCTGGAGGCGTGTAAGAGGAGTTTGAGTTGTGGGGAATCAGATCCAGGAACAGTTTTGTTGATTCTACATTGTTTGGCTCGAGCTTACTTGGGGCCTTCCTGGGCATTTAGTTTAGGGGGAAGATGGGGAAGAGGGTTGTTCTGAGAGACAAGCGATACTGGAGAGATATTGTTGGTGTAGACGCTGCGGCTAAGGCTTTAAGGAACTCCAGCCCTAGCTTTTCAAGATATCAATCAAATCTGCTGAGGTTGTGCATCCAGTGTCCAGGAGGCCACATGCATCTGGAAGAGTGAAGGACTAGATAAAACGTCATAAGTATTTTGAAGTCGAATAGCTTCTTTACCCCACGCCTGGGGCCGTTCGTTTTGATAGAAAATTTGTTTGGAGGGCTTCAACAGCTTCAAACCTCAAGCCGGGAAATAATTCCTGAGTGAGGAGAGTTCAAGGGCGCCAAGATATCCCCCTCAAATAGTGTGATCCTTAGTACGTCCTGTTTGCATAGAAGTAAGACGCCCACAAGCGCAAGGCTGGTTCATCCTCCTCACAGCGCGGCACGTTCGACCGTAGCCCCTCTGAAGACAGGCCGGCCCTTTGCCCCAAACGCGTTTGTGCAGAATTTGTTGTAAGTGTAAGCTTGTAACGTTGGCTGAGGGTAAAAAGGATACCCGTGCCTGATGATCTTCAGGTTGCCAGGTTACAGAATCAGCTTGAGTCACTGGAGCTGCGCAAACTAGTAATTTGTGAGGAGCTGACGCTGTAGTGCGCAGGTTGGGGTCTTAATAGACAAGGTTGAAGACTGTCGAAGGGATCTTTTTGCGCGTCAAACAGTGGATGCCGCAGCTTCAGCGCAAGCGTTTGCGTGGACAAGACCATTACTATACGAGATTCCGTTGTCCCCACCCATATACATTGCGTGAGAGCCAGTGATAGATGAGTTTGGGTAAGCTCCGCTAGTGGAGACACGATGACGGTTTGTCGGCTCATATCCAGCAATTGGCATGTTTTCAGCCCAAGGTCAACCCTTCACTGGAAACCCCCAAAGCCCCTCTACACATCCCTTCTTGGGCCGATACCTCCTCGAGAAATCCTAAAGCCATGGAGCCCCTTCCGGCTTCTTCAACCGCAGCCGCCGCGACAAGGCCTGAAGGTTCGGCTGTGCAGTCTACAGGCTGCAGGCTAGAAGGTAGTATGCAAGTTGTACAGGACGTGTTTCCCAGTCCTTTCCTCGGTGCATTCTGCTCTCCATGCTGCAGAAGCGCTTCTGACACTTACAGGGACCTCATTCCGATTCTGGAAAGACAGGTGTCAGCATCAGTAACCAGGGAGGATCAGACCATGGGAAGTTACGAACACCAAGTCTATTGCCACAGTACTATGGCTACCAAATCATGGCAACTAATACTGCTATCCACAGTATTGTCTTGACCAACCCCCACCCCAAGGCTTAAAGCTCGCATAGCGCTTTTGCCAGGGCACCCGTGCTTGCGCAAGCACCGTGCCGCGGCGCCCTTGGCTCCGCGGGAAAACGGTACTTGGGTAGCAGAAGAGCTTTTGAAAAGAGGGCCCATTTTTTAGGTTTAGGACGAACTAGTGGTTGTTAAGTTGTTTGGTGCGCTTGGTGGATATGTGTGCGTGCTGTATATGTACATTATGTGAATTGGAAGAATTTGCGCATGTGGACATGGAGCATTTAGGCCACGACCTGCCTCCTGAGAGGGTTCCTGAGGCTGCGGGAAATCCTAGATCCCCAAGCAAGATAAAGAACACCGCCCGCTCCCTTACGCGTCTATGGGCGGAAGGGGGTTCAGCTCTACTGCCGCAGAGCGCCTTATTACAGTCTCGAGCAGCAGATCCGAAAGTTTCATCAAGTTGCTCACTACCTGCGTCGGGACTGCGCACCCAAAATCTTCATAGCCAGCAAGCCAGCACAGACATGCGGTTAACCTTCAGATTCTGGACCTGCTCTTGAAGCCCAGTGAGGGCTCGACATCTGGCCTTGTCAGGTCATGGGGCAGCCCTCCCGCGGTGGCGCTAGTCGCCGCTGGCGCTGTGTGTCAGACTCGCAGAGTGAGAGGTCCCCCTTCCCTGAGGCGTGAGGCTCTGCTGCTGTACGGGCTGAGCGCCAGAGAAGCCCTGTGGAGCTAAACCAGTTTTCTATGAGGACCGGTGAGCAAGGCAGCCCATGTTGTGAGTTTAGTTGGAGCACGCTGCGCATATCTGGGACACAATCTCATTGGCCTGGACAGAAAGCCCCAAAAGCTCGGTGACGCGTGAGCAGGCAGCGTCCATCTGGCCTCTGCTGCGCAGCTGAGCCAGAGGTTCGCATGTGCTTGTATTGAAGAAAGCTATTGAGCTCCGCAAAACTCCTCCCATTCATTGTAATCCAAAGCTACGACCTGGATGTGCTAATCAAATTCAATGGGAGGGGGTAGTGAGCCTTGAAAAGTCAAGGTCTTTTCCTTTTGGCAACCAATTTCTAGGGAGATTAAAGATTACGGACAAATCAGCACCCCCCAAAACATTGATGATTGAGGACCTGGGCAGCGGCTGGACTTCTCCCTTACAATGATTGCTGGGCCTCAACGAATAAGCGAGAAATAGACAGTTTTGGACCTGGCTTGAAACCTGAGGTCCTGAGGCTTGATATCTTGGAAACTTTGCACGAGGACCCTAGTCCCATGGCTCAGCAGATTAGAACTTGGCTTACCTGATACCTATCAACAAGTATTTTCGGCCGCACAACTTCGCACGGATTAGCCCCCCCGAACGAACCAAAGGGATGTTGAACAATTCAGAACCCGCTATGCTGACCGGCATTCGACATTGTACAATCAGCCCTCAGGAAGTAAGGCCAAGGGAGTTGCGGAAAGCAACTCTGCCATGCACCTTAAGTCTTACAGAGTGCATCGTTGAAACAGCGCCTTCAGCAGCAGGACGGGCGTTTTATCCCATCTTCAGTCAGCAAAAACGTAAGTAAACAATGAAGCCCGACAAACTGCATAGTTCGACTCCTGGTCATTCATGACGAGACTGCTACTGCCATTGAGTCATATTTCGGATTTAGACCAGCGTCCGCTGCAGGAAGCAAGCGACCAAGGAAGCAGCCCAGGAGATGCAGCCGAGCCCTCACGAAAATAAAGTTCCGGGTTCAGAGAAGATCAGGAGCTTCGGCACAGTGTTCCCAGCAGACGCCTGTTTGCTTTAGCCGCTTCAATGAACCACACTCCCAGGTTGTGGACGACGTGGAGTATTTCTTTGTCAGCGGAGACAAAGAAGAGGTCCGCCTTGTGTGGCCCACCCTAATATGATTACGCTGACCCATGCTGACCCTTTCCAGAAGACTCTACCCCGTCATCTTCTTTCTTGCTTGTCTCTCAACCCTGGTAAATTGGTGCATGATGCGAATCCAATCTCTTTTTTAGTAGTTGCAATAGCTGCTGTCGCTACTACTTTTGCGTCGGGGGGTGGTGCTAACAACACCCTTTTCTAATTTGTGAGGAGGCGATGTATCCTGTAACATGTCTGCTGGATAAGGCGTTCAAATCCAGGATCGTCACTTGCAATGCTTTCCTTCAAAAAACTCTCTTGCATTGCAACACATGGTAAATCTGAAAGACATGAAGGGTATCGCGATTGCTCCTCTACACCTCCGAAATATTCTGTAGACCTCGCAACGTCAGTACAGTCAAGCTGCTCCAGACTTTGGTGTAGCAGACTACAGACGCGGATTACTTTAACAGCAACACTGCATACATGTAGTGAACTGAGAGTTGTTGAGGAAGACCAGTGGGCTTTCATGGCGCCTTGCCGTCAATTCTCGCCTTAACTTGCTGCCAGGGCGAGGCGGTCGCCGCAGACGTTCTGGAAAGGGTCAACATGGTGACCAGGCCACCCGA
Source organism: Symbiodinium pilosum (assembly GCA_905231905.1). Taxonomy (NCBI): domain Eukaryota; class Dinophyceae; order Suessiales; family Symbiodiniaceae; genus Symbiodinium; species Symbiodinium pilosum. The sequence goes on along the minus strand of CAJNIZ010005780.1, from coordinate 4,869 downwards.
CGCGTGCTGTAATGTAATAAGCCTTTTCTTAGTTGTTGAGTGACTGTTGTTCCCGTCATTCGGCTGCATAGAGGACACGCTTGCTTTCCGACAACAAAATATCCGAGTAATCGCAGTACAGTAGTTTGCATCACCATACTTCTGCACGATCACCGGAACTTGCAAGGTATGGTCTTGAGGGATGATATGACCAGCCTGTTTGCACAACCAAGCCCAGACCCCTTTGTACAGTCATCCAATATGGCCCCTATGCGTCAGGCTGTTCTACTTGATCAGACTTGGAAAGTTGGGGGCTAGCAAGTGTCAATCAAGTTGTTCGGTCCTGTGCTCATTGCCAATGGTCTTTCTATGTCTGTTTCAGGGCTGGAAAATCAATGCACCGGTCCCAGATGTACATGCGCATGCGCTGCCCAGCATTTGGACCCAAAGTCCCGAACTCTGTAAGCTTTTCTGCCAGGGCGCACCAGGGACTCTACAAAGCGCCGGAGGCCTGCGGTCAGTACCTGCAGTGTTTAGGCTTGGGCCTGATGTTGATGCGGCATCAACAGAGGGTTGACTATTTAGGCTTATCCGCCACCAGTTGGTATTTGTTGATTTTCTGCCGGTGGCTGGGAGAAGGGGACCACAACAATGGCTCAGGACGGCCTGGGTGCTCATCACACTCCCGTTCCTTTGCCTTATTCCTATTCTGAAGCATGTCGCGCAGAGGAGGCTGCCGTGAAATGAAAATCAAAGCTCGGGCAGCAAAAGTTTGCATGCTTAGCCTTCAAGAAGCCAAACACGTCCAAACACAGCTCCTGGACGTTGGAGCTGATAGGCTAGCGCTGTTGAGCATGGCTTGACGCACAGCGCTTCCAGAGCTTACTGCTATTCGTGTTTTGTCAGCTCACCTTTCTTGGTTGGCTGATGCACAACGAGAATGAAGTGACTGGACAAGCAAGGACTGACAGTTCAGGGGCAGATTTGTAGGCTCATGTTCCGTAGGGTAGAATTTTGTCGGGAGTGAGGCTTGAGCAGGAAGGCTTGCCAAGGAGTCAAACGCCGTGCTGGGTCTTGAGGGAAAGCCGCCTGCCCAGGGTGTCCCAGACACCGAGCAGGGCGTGGGGGCGCACCTGGCCAGAAACAGCATTATGACTAGCATGTTTGCCGTAATTTGTTGATATGTGCAGCAGGGATCTGACAGGTCAGATTGCGTACTCAAGGACTCGCCGAATGCATGTAGGTTCACACCCGTGAAAGCCATTGCAGCGACAAGTCTCAGGCTCACAGGGGCTCTGACGTCCTTCCCGACTGAGCAGGAATGGCAGGCGGCGCATTGCAGCATACCCTTGGTACGTCTCAGGGCCCCCAATGGCCCTAGTGTGTCACAACTCTGCGTGCAGTGCTGGCAGCCCAACTGCTTTCACTCTGAAACACACATGAGGGCTAGCTTTTTTTTTAAAAAAAAAAGTCATATAGAGAAAGCGCAGGTGGTTGGCAAGACAAAGACCGATGCCGACCGGGAGCACTTCCTGCAGAGTGATACCTGGCTGTTTTGTGGTGGGTTTGGGGTTCAGGGGTTTGGGGCTTGCCAAAGGGCCCTGTTTTGACATGGATTTATGACGCTCAAGAGGCAGTATCGTTTGAAGTCGCAAGATCCTCTGCTCAGTCATCCATGTACCTCGTTTCCATTCACTGACCTTGGCCAACAGCGAAGATGAGAACTGGGCGGGAAGTTTGGAGCATATGCCCTTTGCATGAGGTCCGAGAAGCTGTCTCGCAGCACACGGGCGAGTTGGGCGCAGAAGTCCCTATGCCTGCACTCTGCTATTGCTTCTGGACGACCTCCCTCAAACACAGCAGCCTGTACAGAGACAAAGGCATCCACCTGTAAGATGCCTTCGAGAGATTACGCGTGCCTAATCAGCAGTACTACGAGAAACAGTTGCTTCAATGATCGCAATACTGATACGTAATGATACTAATCATAAAGTAACATGAAGCACATAGCAATACTGATAGTAATCATAACAATAAGAATGACAGAAATCTCAACTGAGCGATGCCTAGAGGCCCTCTCAGTGCAAACCCGGCTGGGCGGCAGATACACCTCGGCGGCTTGGTTGGAGTTAGATTGACATGGGGCTTTCTTTAAAGGCAAATAGAGGGCTTACATAGAGCTACATAGGGGTTGTGTGGGGTTATGGGAACATGAAACTTATTAGATAATCGGGGATTACTGTAAGTAGGCACACTGAGACATCTAGATCTTAGCATGACTGTTGCTGCTGATTTGTGAGTTATGCGGCGTTCAAGAAGAGCAATGATAGCTCCCAGCCTCATGGTACATGAGGCAGAACATGCAAAGCAAACTAGCAACAAACAACCCGTTCCAAGTTCAAAAGAGAGGACAGGATTGACTTCATGTGGTTTGACCGTTTCTGCCGAGTAGGGAACCTTTCGCAGCAACACTTCTCCACTTGGGGTTGTATAATAA
>CAJNIZ010005779.1:0-11045 GCA_905231905.1 Symbiodinium pilosum | reverse complement strand
ACTACTAAACAGAAACACAATTTAGAACCTTGGACGCAAACATATAAATAAACCCGCAAGGTACCTGCAGGACCTGCGTGGACCCACCTTTTCGACGGCTTGGACCACTTTGCAACGCGTTCGGGCGGACTTGGAACAGCTTTGGGGCTGCTTTCGGGCGCACTCAAGTTGTCCTGGCTGTTAGTCCAACATGAAAGTGTTGGCCAAACTAACACTAAATCTCCAAACCTAAAATTCTACACCCAAAATCCATAAAGTTCCAAACACTGAACCCCGAGACGCAAACCTTTCCAAGGGCATAGAGTGCTGTCAAGATGGCAGTAGAGATGTTAGTCAAGGCACAAATTCGGATTTTTTCTGACTCCGATACGGGATCGAAAAAAATCCGGAAAGTTTTTTTCTGACCCGAAGCCTTCGACAAAGTATTTATATAAGTGAGAGGTCAAATCAAAACCAATACGAAGTCAAAAAAAATCAAGAAACAAGCGCTGGCTCTTCTCACCCTTCGAAGATGGAAGACTTGTCTGGCCAGCTGACTGACCGGGACGACTTCTACGACCCTTTCCGCCTTGCCAGCACAAACCGACTTTATCCTTCAAAGGCTTCCATGGACCGTCCTCGAAGCAAGAGATTCAGGGCCTCTGCAGAAAGTCCATCCGTCTCCAATGTCATGCCCGTCCATACTACTCTCAAACCATTGTTCCAGAGGGACGCTTGTGGATTTGAATTTGCGCACCTGCATTGGTATTCTTTCCGTCCGCAGACCTTATGAACTCATATGTGGCATCCGTTTCTTATAGCTCATATATCTGATGGCCTTTTTTCGTTGGGTCGCTGGCTCAAGCGGATTTGGATGTTCGGGCATCTGATTTATACCGCAACGGACAAGCGAATAAATCCGTCCGTCTGCCTTGTCGTCGGGTATGCTTGAGCTTCGCTGCTAAGACACAGCTGGCAGGTCCAATTCTCCGTCATTGGCACGCTAAGCCATTGCATCTTGGAAAGTCTGGATGGTCAAGTAAGACAGACGCGGCAGCAAAGTGCACCATGAAGAGGGCAAACACGAGAAGGTGAAAGACCGACCTGATAAGGTGACGGCAGAGACGTTGTAGTGAGCAGGGCAGAATCTACGCTAGGCAAAAGGCTTTACTGATCCCTATAGCATAGAAGAACTCTTCTTTTCTGTAAAAAGCTCAACACTCAGACTAAATTAGCTGTCTTTTCTTCTGCCATTCAAGGTCCGTCGGAAGTGCTAGCTCTGGAGTCTTGCAGACCATTCTGCAACTGCTGGAGAAAACCAATGCCATCAGCAGTCAACGGAAAGGAAGTTGGGACGGTGAAGACCTCGGAAACCTGAAAATCCAAGAGGTCTCTCTGCTAAGCGAATCGGCAATGTCATTCAGAAACCCAGGAACATAATCCAGGTGCACTGAGATGCGGACAGTCCCAAGCAGCTGACCAAGACCGAAGCAACGGAACGTGGCCAGACGGAAGCAGAACAGCCATGTCGACCAGTTGGGCCTGAGTGAAAGAACGTTCAAAACAGGCCTGCCGTCCCTCCGGAAGATGGATAAAGCCTCCAAAACCGGCCTGCCATCCACCTGATCCTGCAGGCAGCTTGAAGCTGTCAACCTCATGAAGAAAGGCGTGCTTGAAGGGGACGACTGCAAGCTGCTCCTGCTTTGGGACTTCTCCGTTGCGCGCGAAACTCTGACTAAGAGGAGAAGTCTTTCTTAAAGTTCTTAGATTCTGCACTTCCGCTTAGCTATATATGGGTAAATGGGGGCTCACAGTTCACTGTGTCGATAACCCGCCCGGCCCGCCCCAAGTATCTCCCGCCGCGTCTGCGCATCCACTGTCAAGCCAGCTTAGTATTTCCACACTCGAATTCGCGCGACTTCCCCGGATTACCCCGAGTATCCCCCACTGGGTCCGCAGGCCAGCCCGAGTATCCCCCCATCCGGCCCGAGGCTTCTCGAAAAGTCCAAGATGGTTGTAGGTCAGCCGGCTCCCAGCCAGCTCCCAGCGAGCGCCAGCCAGCTCCACCCCAGCCCAAGCCGAACCCAAGCAGCCAAATTCCCAAAATCTCTGGTTGAGGAGGTGTCCGACTGAGACAGGACTCAATGAGTGGGTTATCAGTAACCACTCGCCTCCGAGCAAACCCCAGCTTCTAATCCCTACGCCAGGATGCTTGGCTCCTGGGGCTGGATGAGCTCCTGTGGTGGGAGACGCCAGCGCAAAGCCAGCAACAAGCTTACTGTGAAAAAGGAAACTATGCCCGTTTTTTCCCCATCCAGCTCAAACCCTCTCCATCCCTCCCATCCGGCCTCCCACCCTCCCGTCCGCGGTCAACTCCAACCCTCCCACGGTCAGCCAAGCTCCAACCCTCCCACGGCCAGCCCAAACCTTCTCCAGCCCTCCCAGCAATTCAAACGCCCTCAAAAACCTTCCCAATCACTCAAACCAAACATTTACTTCCCAAGCTAGTTCCAAAACCTCCCATGCTAGCGGCAAACCTCAGGAAGACGAGAGAAAGCCACGAGTCTTTTACTTAAAAAACATGGCAGAGCGCAGGCAAGACATCATCAAGCAAACCGGTTTTTGCCAGCATCGCTGAGACGCTGCGTCAGGCCAGGGCGAGGGATCCTTCCATCAGAAGGGGTGACGTGGCTAGGTTTATGGAGGGGGTCAAGGCAAGGGAGGATAGACCACAGAGGGGCTATAACAGCTACGCGCCGGTCGAACCTATGCATCAGCTCCAAGTTGACCGACATGTCAGTGTTTTCCACAACCCCCTACTGCTACATGTTGGTGGCAGTGGACACCTTCACTAAGAAAGCCGCGGCCGTGCCCCTGGCCTCCAAGACGGCCCCAGCCGCAGCCAACGCCTGGCAACAAATAGCGCAAGCTCTCGGAATTCCCTCATACGTCTACACAGATGATGGGTCGGAATTCAAGGCTGAGTTCAAGCAAAAACTGGACTATTTTGACATCGACAAGGCGGTCTCAAGAGGACATGCCTACTTTGCTGAGCGAGCTATTCGAACCCTTAAAGAAGCCCTAGTTCAGCCGGCCTAGTTGCCAGGAACAGGTGGTACCAACTTCTCCCCGATGTCCTGGCGCAGTACAACGGGAGGACTCACGCCGGCAGTGGAGTGACCCCAAACCAAGCTTACTCAGACCCTTCCAAAGCTGAACACGCCAGGCAGACTATGATCGCCCGGGCCAAGCGAGCTGCACCGCCTCGTCAGCGGCTGGCTGTGGGAGACAGGGTGAGGGTTAGGGTGAAGCCTCGGGAGGGTCGGGGAGCCTACAGGGTCACTGAAACTGCCTGGAGCGAGCAAACCTACGCAATCGCACAGATAGAATACACAGACATGGGGCCTCTCTTCACCTTGCACGGCTGGTCTGGAAGCAAATTGGTGAGCCGAGACCTGCGCAAGGCGGTAGCGGAGGGGAGGCCGGCGCTGGACTCCAGAGAAGCGCGAAACATCAGAGCTGCTAGAGAAGTGCGCCTTGCCGTAGGGCCTGTAGCACCCGCTGGATGACCTCAAGAGCAATAATTAACTCCACTCGATAGCACGATTCATACGGCTCACTCAGCTAAGCGGAAATTAGTGCAGTTTTCTTTTGCATCAGCCCAAGCAGCTGGTTTTAGCTTCGCGTCACCTCTCCGCAGCCCTCATGGTAGCAAGCTGCACAGCTACGCAAGGAGGGGTCTGTACTTGCGGACTGTACCCAGAGGTTTCGGCTGAAAACTGTACTAGCCAGGTGAGCGTCAAAAGAATCCAAGTAGAGGATGAGACTTGGTTATGGTCGCGATCTAGCTATCATGTTGAATTCTTCGTGGCTCAGCGGCATCACGCAAAAGCAACAGGCTCGCGCTACAGAAAGAACATGTGCATCACGCAAGTTCGCAAGCAAGCTCGGGGCGATCAGGAGTGCCTTTCAAGTACATCATGACCAGCTGGAACGGCCTACCTTCAGGATCCAGCATCTTCACGAGCTGCTCCAACTCCTTGCAGTTTCGCCAGTGGCCGAGAGGGCGGCCGGAGTTCTCATCGAGCTGGAAGATCTTATCATTGTAGGGGCTGAGTGCGTTCTTACGCAAAGGTTCCACAGCCATGTAGTACTGCCGTGAGACCATCTGCGCAAAGCTCACCTCCTGCTCCCTTCCCTCCTCCAAGCACTGGCGGTACTCACCATGCCCTGGCATCACCTTCTTCATCACCCCTTTTGCCCGTTGCTTCGAGGTCTTGCCCTTCAGCTCCTTGGAGAAAAGGAGTGAGTAAAGCTTAGCCCTGAGCCCGATGTGCTCCACGATCCTGACGGGAAGGTTTTCCCAGCCAAAACCACCCAGCTCACCAGCTCTCTTCCACGCAGTCGCCTGCTGCTGCGGCGTGAGGCGATCCAAGACCCAGGAGTGCTGCGGCTTCCCAACGAGGTCCTTCGCGAGGTCAAAGAAGCACGGGTAGCCGCCGACCTCGTTCGCTTCCGCAAGTTGGAGGAGCGGGTCGCGCTCGGTCTCGATGTAGTAGGTGATGCTGTCAGTATCTGTGGAGAGGGGCAGCGCCTGAGGGAACAGCATTTTGATGCCAAGGTAGTGGATCTGCATGAGCATGAGCCTTGAGAGTTCAAGTACCCGGAAGCCTATCTGAACCATGCTTTTTTGGAGCACTGGCTTGCTCTGAACGCGGTGCACCACGCCCACAAACTCCTCGCCAGTCGAGAAGACGTCCAGGTCCTGCATCCGAGATCCGTTGGCTGCACGCACAAACTTCGCAGGCTCGGTGTAGATGAGGGAGGTGGAATTGTTCTCATACCGCTGGATGAGCTTCCCATACATCGCGTTCATCACTAGCTTGAGCAAGTCGGCCTCAAGCCCCAGCCCCTTGCTCTTGAGCTCCAGCCTGGCGCGGTAACACTTCTCAATCCAGGGCTTCAGGAACCTCCTGCACTCGAAGATGATGGCGGTGTGGAGCTTGTCTATCTTCGCCCCCATCTGCTTCACCATGAAGGCCAGCCTTTTGCCGTCCACCGCCTCTTTGACGTGCGCACCCAAGAATGGGACCAGTTTCTCAGCTTCGCTGGCGCGGACGTTGTTTTTGCGCATGAGCTCCAGCGTGTAGGGGGAGAGCTGATCCTTGCCCACCTTCATGCGCCGCGGCGGAGCCCAGTCCAACCTGTCGTGGAGGGAGAGGGGGAAGCTGTAGTCAACCACGAAGACGTAGGCAACGGACTCGTCGTGGTTGTTGAAGTCGATGCTGTCCACTCGCTCGCTCAACCACCTGAGCCGCTCCAGGTGAGTTGCAGGAAGCTCCAGGTGCTTGCCGGCAGTGGTGGGAAGCCCTTCTCGCATGATTGAGGGATACATGCTGCTCACGTCCATAGCAGCGATGTAAGAGGTCGGCTTGGTGGCATCATAGTGCTCCCCGAGCTCTGGGGAATTGGCCCTCCTGCGCGGGTTGAAGATGCAGGACAAGCCGCCCATCATCCCTTCCCTGAGCACGTCATAGATGCCACGTTCGACAACCAGCCGCACAGAGCGGCGGCAGAGGCAGGCTCGCCGCATTGCATCAAACGCGGCCCCAGGCAGGCTGATCTTCTGAAGAGGGTCAAGACCAAACTGAGTATGGAACATGCCCCTGAAGTTTTCCATGACGTCTGCAAGGGACAGGTCCATGAAAAGGTACGTGTCATGCACTTGCCTGAACGTTCTCAACCCCAGAACCTGGCACGCGTCACGAAGCTCCTTGACCTTCAGCCTAAGCGCTTCCGGCTTGAGAGGGCTCAAGGTGGACTGGTAGGCCTCAACATCATCCCAGACTGCTGGCATGTTCCACACTTCAGGTCCCACCATCCGCTCGAATGGCATTGGCAATTTTCGAAGCAGGAGCTTCCATGTGAACTGCTTAAACTCATCCTCCGTGACGCTGGTCAACTCACGCTCGGGGGCAAAGAAGCGGCGCAGGTTGCGACGCCTCTCAGGGGTGAGGGCGGAAGGTTGAAGCTCGGGGTGAAGCTGCGCCATCTGCACGAAGACCTTCGAGGGGTCATTGGGAGAAGCAAGACGGAGTTCGTCCATCAGCCCGCTCAGAGGTGCCTTGTAGAAGTTCATGGAATCGATGAAGCGCAAGCACCCCAGGCGAAAGGAGAGGATCTTTTCACCACTCTTGTAGAGGACGGAGAAGGGGAGCCGGCACCAGCTCTTCTTCTCGACTTCGGTCGATACATCCTCCATGGCGATGCTCTCCTCCTCCTTGCTACTCTGCTCCCCCTGCTCCTCGAACTCGCTCTTCAACTCCTCGTCCTCGCTCTCGAGCTCCTTTGCCTCCATCGCCTCATCGAGCTCTTTGCACCCTTCCCCCTTCAAACTCTTGCGGCGGAGCTCGGCCACGGCTCTGATCAAGAATCGGAAGTCGTAGCTTCCACCATTGTGAAGCACAACGCTGACCATCCTCGGCTGCACGACGCGGCTGTTGCAAGACTTGCACACGGCCCCCAGGAAGCGACCTGTTCCATGCTGGTGGTGGCACACCTTGGTCTTGTACTCGTGCCCCGGCTCATAGCGGACTCCACAGCGCTCACAGTTTGCGCTGGCATCAAAGGCAAGCTGCTGCTCGCGGGTGAGGCGCGCTGGGATGTTCACACGACGCTTCCATAGCAGGTAGCGCTCTCCCTCTTCCCGCATTGAAGTTAGCAAGCGCTCCACTGCGGCGAACTTGTCCTCCCCTTCCTCTCTCACTGTCAAGAAGGATCTCCTGCCAGGCTGGTACCCGCTTCTCCCCACTGCGAGGTAAGCGGCGGAGAGCACGTTCTGCTGGATGGAGTGGGTGTGCTCGCCCACCTGTCCCGCAGGCGCTAGCTCACTTTCAATCTCGAGGTCAGCGTAGAGGGCGAGGGGAGCAAACTCCTCGGCCGGGCCAGGCCTGTAATTGACGAGGTGCTCCAGCTTCTTCACTTCTGGCATGCGGATGCTGCCCTTTCTCTTCACAGGGTCCGGCTCACATGGTTGGCTCTGGTGTCGCCGCAAGACCTCGGCCGATGAGAAGCTGCTCCGACACCTGTGGCAAACATGCATGGTCTTGTGACTGGTACGCTGGCTTCCATCCATCATAGCACCTCTGCCAGAGTTGAAAGCTGCGAAGTTCCAGATCAAGCAGTAATGCCCCTCATGCCTCAGGAGGTTTATCTCCTTCTCAGCCGGGAAGTCTTGAGTAGCAGGCTGCCTGATCAGCTGTCTCTCGAAGTAGCGACGCCCCTGCCACTGCACCTCCTGCCAGCGCCAGACGTAGAACCTGAGCCGGAAGCCGTTTGCCTGCTCGAACACCTGGATGTCCGCCCAAGTGGTTCCCCGGTCCGTCGGCAGCGGGCTGAAGTCGTAACCGAAGTTACGGGCCACCAGTGTCTTTCGCCTCTTTGCGCCAAGCCACCCGGTCTCACGCTCTTCCACGAAGAACTTCTTGTCGGTCAGGCGAGACATATTGCGCCTCTCCTGATAACTCATCTTATCAACCTCGAGGAGCGCGCCGCGGACACACCAAGCGAAGCAGCTGCTACCATCCCCAGTCTGCGGGTTCCACAAGCATTTCATGTTAGCCAGAATCGCTGGAAGCTTGACATAGGCACCAGCAGGCTCATCTGGAACAGCTGGCGCGGGCGGGAGCCGTGCCATTGCCTCCCCCGGGGTGGTGAGGCAGTAGACGCGCAGCATGCCCCCAATGTTGTCCCTTGATCCCCTGCGCCGTGCGCTCTCCAAATGCTCTTCCAACTTGTCTCGGGCTACCTCAATGATGTTCTGCAGCCGCAGCTCCGGATTCGCCTCAGGCTCCACCACCCACGGAGCGGGCTTGAGGAAGTATGGCTCCATCTGGCGAACTGCGCCGTCTCCGAAAGGATTCACCTCTTCCAAATACTCCATCTGGAACTTGAGCTTGATGGTGAAGTAGAGTTGAAGCTCCAGGAGGTCTCGAAGCGGCCCTCTCAAAAGCCGCAGATCCTCCACTTGCACCGCGCCGTTGGGCCTTTCAATGACCTCCTGCCTCACGAAGAAGCTTTCATCTCTCCGAATTGGGATTGATCGCACCCTCGCAGGCTCCACTGGAGCAACAGGTTCCGCCATGGTCTTTCAAGGGTGAGGCTGAACTTATTATTTCCTTTTCCTATAGATGACTGACAACTTGCACTCAATCACTCAACCTCTCTACCATCACCCATTTTGCATCTGCGAGCTCTGCCGCGGCGAATCAAATAAGTGAAGCCTCAACCGTGCAGCAATTCAAGAGCAGTCCTTGCAACGAATCCGAACATGCCAACAAATTCCTACAAGCATGCCTACCAGCTGCCAACGCGCGGAAGGTGAGCAAGGCTTCTGACAGCTTTGAAGACGCTGCTGAGCACCTGATAGGCAAAGCGGGTCGGGGCTTCAAAAGGTGGTTCAAGCTGCTCCTACAAAGGTGGACTGACCGGAACATGTGTCGAACAAGACTCCTAACGCTCTACCTTACAGCTCAGCAGAAACTCAAGCCGCAACTACGCACTTTCGAGTTGTCTCAGACCCTGAAATTTGCACACTCCGCGAACGACTCAACCTGCCAGCACGCCTGCTGTGCAGGATAGCTGACGCACTCTCTCCAAGCCCGTGGCGCTGACGAAATGAAGATCGATGAGAACCTGAGAGGCGGGTGGGATTCGGGCAAGGGCACAGGCACAAAGGAGGGAGCAAGGAACCACCTGCACCCACGCAAGCAGATCCTACGCGGGGCGGGTTACAAAGGGCAACCTAGGGGAGGGGTTGGACTTCACCCCAAACCTCCTACAACCCTCAAACCCCCTCCAACACTCAAACACTCAGAGGCCGCAGCAACGTCTCGAAAGATGGTGGTCTGGACCTGGGCAGATGGAAACAGGCGGAAAAAGGCTCAACCAGCTTGATAACTTGTGTACTACAGGGTGCTACGGGCAACAACCAACAGACTCCTCATCAGCAAGGGTTCGCAATTGAGACGAGCGGGAAAAGCATTTTTCAATCCTCGATTGATGCGTCGGCCGGAGTTTCTGCACTGCTTCTCATCAGCAATTGCATTCTGCAGCCTGTACTTGCAAACAGAAAAAGCTGACAAATGACTGCCGTGCTATGGCACTGTACACCCCATATGCATCGCAATCAGAAGGCCTCTACACGTTACACATCCTCCCCTGGATCAGCGCGCTGCAACTCTGCGTCACACCCTCTTTCGGCCAAACTTTGGGGCAGCAGAATTTCAACCAGAAAAGCCGCTTTTGTGCACCGTTCAAGTGTGTCATGCTCCTCTCAAGGCGTTCCATCGCAGCTGGGGTGTAAAGCTCAAAGCCCTCCTCAGTCACCTGAATCTGGCAACGCATGATAAACTCATCGTGGATACATCGGATGAAGCGCTTAATGCTTGGGTGGTAATCCCGCAGAATGCGACGCCACTCCATGCAGACATGCTGAGCTCGAACCACCGTTTTTGAGGAGTGGAAGAAAATGTGATCTGCGCACGGTAAGTCAAACCTGCGTCTGGTGATGTAGCGCACCACCTCGCATTCCAGCCACCAGTCTGTTGCAGTATGATTGCGCAGGAACTGAAGTGTGTTGAGGCGCACAGCTTCGGGGAGAAGTTGGAGCATGGTTGCGGCACCCTTCAAGCTTGATCGGCAAAACGCTACAGCCAATAATCTCTGATGGGTTTGAATTCCAGCACTCAAGAAATGCGCTACAGGTCACTACGGGTCACTACGGTCACTACGGAACTCTGCATACGGCGTACCAATGGTCCCTAACTGAAACTGTGTACTGGGAGTACTTAGTAAGAATCTATACTACACACGCAGAGTACCTAGGGTCACTACGGGTCACTACGGGGGCGGGGTTTGAGAGGGGTGTCTTGCATCACTCAGAGCTCCTGGCACGGCTGACGTGGAAGACAGGAAACCGAAGACCTGGGAACAAGCGATTCACCGCCGGACATGTTCAAGGATTGCAATGCACTGCCAGACCAACGGTGACCAACGTGACGCACTCAGAGTGGTTCTACGGCATCGCAACGTGGTAGATCAGCTGTCATTCAGCTGCATCACAGTGCTTCCAGACCTTGCTGCCTCGGAGCCCCAACCGCCTGCAATCCAGAAACAAAATCCTGAAGCCTCCTAAGCACTCCACGCTCCAGCACTCTGAGAGGCCCCTGCCACGCGCGAAGACGAAGGCCACCTGAGCAAAGAGGAGGGTCACTCGGTTCATGGGAATGTGGGCTTAGGCTTGGGGGCTTAGTTTTCTACCTGCAGATGCAATCACTCCTGCGCAGGGACGAACGCAAGGCAGCCTGAAGAATCCTAAAGGATCCTACAAAGCAACCCTTGCACTCAAGACCACTCCTTCGCTCCTACCTGCTCTGGTCCTTCACGCTCAAATGCTCCAAGCTCCGTGCCCGATTCGGCGAGCCAAAACTCTGAGCCCACCCCACTAAAAACCAAGCTGTCCAAAAACTGCCATTGAAAATCTCAGCAAGTTGTGCTCAAAATTCCAAGCAAAAAACTGCAAACAACCAAAAAATCATGGAAATTTGCCAGAAAACCCATGCTAAATTCAAGCTCTAATATGAAAATTTGCAAGCAAAAAAATCGCAACCCTCCCCGCTGCACGCCGTCAGGTCAAAGTGCGGGCCAATTTTGGGGCAATTGTGGGCCAATGGGTTCTTAGATTCCCAGCATAAACCGTGCCAAACACCCTAGGTACCCTGCATACACGGTGTCACCCGAGTGGTTTTTTTGCGCGCTATGGGAAAAGGAGGATTGCCGCCCTAGCCGACCCGGCGCTTCCAGCGCAACTACAGGCAGCGATGGAGGATGTCTGGAAAGTCTACTGCGAGCACCCTGAGGGCGAAACCGCGAGCATGATTGTAGCGGGGCTAGAGTTCTCCTTGAGCCAAGAAGCTGCCATGCGCTTGTCCGGAACGCGGCCCGGGACGAGATGCTCTCCTGGGCGCGCCTGTCCACCACGGGCCGCCTCGCTCACGACCTGATCC
>CAJNIZ010005778.1:0-15331 GCA_905231905.1 Symbiodinium pilosum | reverse complement strand
CTCGGTTTAGGGGTTTAAGGTTTAGGGTTTAGGGTTTAGGGTTAAGGTCTTCCGAATTTAGAGTTGAAGGTTTAAAGTTTAGTGGAAGACAAGGTAAAAAATGGAAGCTACAGGGGGTTCGACGTTTTGGATTTCCTGGTCCTTCAAACCCTACACTGTGGGCTGGGATAGTTGTAAGTAGGGTTGTGCGAATTACCCTGGGTCGAAGCACGGGATATAGAGAAGACATATGCTCAGAATTTAGGATTTGAGGTAGTCAAAAGTCGGGCCACAAGCAGCCCGCATGTGATTGTAACTCGTAACAACTAACCTCAACCTACTTACAGCTGCAATGCTGACAATGCATAAGCCTAGTAGGTCTCCTTTATCGGCTCGCATGTTTGTGTGGCACGCTGAGAATTCGGCCTCTAGCCAGAAACATCTTGGTACATGTCCCGGGGTTTCAGAAAGTCTGAAGTTCTCCCCTTTGTTGATCCCTTTCCCTGTTGAAGCCCTTCATCTGTCGGAATTTGAGAGCACGTTGCGGGTTTTATGGCAAACAAGCACACACCCAACATGAAGCTCTACATATGTGATACCATCGATATTTCCGGCATAATTCAATGGACAACTATAATGAAAAAACAAATTAGTATTTCCTACATAATTCAGTGGACATGGGTTCCTTATTAGGGACTACCAGTATGTATTAGTGACTATACTAGGCTCCCAGACAGACCCCAATGTCCACTGTTAAGGGTGCTCATATTGAGAGTCTACCCCCTGCACTGGCGCGGTCTTCCCAAAACGGGCCTTGTGAAGTTACAAAATTCTACTGCACCAGGTCCACATCCTCATCCGCTGCTGGACAATCCCAATGCTCTTATGACGAATGTTCCGGATAGAGTTAAGAATACAGAACTTGGAAACATCCTTCTTGTTGTTGAGGGCTTTCAAAGATCCGAGAATGAGAGTTTTGCGCCAACTCCTGTGAACTCCGAGTTCTAAACCAACCAAACAAAAAAGTCGAAGCGCCAGGGCCTTCATGCCTCCACCGTTTGTTGCACAAACGAGTACGCGGTCCTGATCAGATACTGAGAGGTTATGATGAAGGAACAAAGGCAGCTTGAGGCTCAAGGCTTAGGCTATCAATTATAAAATTATACTATATTATACTATACTCTATTATCCCATATTGTATTATATCATCATATACTATATCATAGTATATCAGATTTTGTTATAATATATTACATTTGACTATATTGTATTGTATTATAGCATATTATATTATACCACGACATGGGGAGTGGTAATTGCCAGCATCCGTGAATACAAGAATCATGCTGGGATGATGAGAGCAAGCTTCCCCAAGAGGCACATATGGGGCTTTCCAAAGCAAGACATGGTCCCTTTCCGGGACGCTCTGCAATAGGGATGAAAATGCTTTGTGAGAACAATGGGGGGAACCAGATCTCACAAACACATCCGCAGAAAGGAGGACCGGACAGCACCTGCAGCTAACGGAGAACTCGAATGGCTTAGTGAGTGTAGGATGGTTGAAGACTCTTGCCCAGAGTTCCCCTGGAACGGAAAAGTGGCCGGCACCATAAGCGTCAAAGCCTGATGCTGACCGAACTCCGACCCAATAGGGAGGTTTCTCAAAATTAAGGGTACCATTTTGGGGGTCATTGGGGTCTGTATCGGGGTCCCCGTATTTTGAAAAACCACCATATCCAACCTGACAAGGAAGGCTCTCCGGGGCCACGCTCCAACCACGAAGTGTGGCGCCTGTAACCCCTCAGTGCTCAAACTGAACCTAGCAAACACAGTCCCTCTCATTTAGGGTTCAAGGGTTCAGGGATTAGGCCAGGAAGCCCAAACACTGGAAGAAGGACCCGATGTTGTCGAACCCTGCTGGAACACCGACAGAATTTCTATAGAATCAAAAATAGCAACATATAGTCCCCCTAAGTAGGTAGAGTATGGGTCATATGGGGATCCTATTATGGTTTTGGGGAATTCCACCTTCTTCTACTTAAAAGGGACTACAAGCTTTAGAGCTTTGGAACGTAAACCCTAAACCCTTAAGAACATATGGTAGTTGCCCTAATTTAAATAAGGGGACACCAAGATAGACCCCAAAATACTCCAATCCTTTTTTAAGGGGACCCCAAAAAGGTACCCCTAATTTTGGGAAACCCTCATAGCGCCGGGCCTCTGTGAAGGCGGGAATGTTCCGACGGATGAAGTCAGCCAAGTACCTACGTTTTAGGGGTTTAGGGTGTAGGGTTTAGGGGCTTGGGGCTTAAGATTTTTGAAATTTGGGGGGTCGCTTTTTGGGGGGATCCCTATAACGTGATGTATAGTAAACTGGGGTCCGTAGTTGGGCCTTCTATTCATGCAAACCTCTGTCTTTTCTTGATTCAACCGGTGCTTAGTAAGTGGTCTGGGACCACGGAGGCAGGCGACATACTTGGCAGGTTGCAAACCCTAACTGTCGAGGACATCATCTTGCAAAACCCCAAGCCCAAACCCGCAACCACAAACCTCCAAAAGGAATGGGTCCGTTTTACACATCCCGGAAAATGTCCTCTTACTGTCTATGGAAAGAACCCTCAATGAGGGGGCACATACTTTTCAGCAGCCCCGACGCGAAGGTCCCCATGCATTCTGATCTTCCCTGACCCTGGTTGGGGCCTTAAACCCTAAACCTTAAACTTTAACCCCTAAACCTGAACCCCTAAACCCAATCCCTAAACCCTTAAACGCTGGGTTTAGGCTTTAGGTTCAAGGCTTCAGGGGTAGGGCCTGGGGCATGCAGTATGGAACATGGAAAATATTGATAGCTAGGCTTCGGACCCCAGTTTCACCTGGGGTGGCCTGCAGGGATTACACAGAAATGAAGCTATATGCCCAGTTGTTAGCAGACATGTTCAAAAAAGATTCGGAAGAATCTGGGCCTGTGTAAATATCCAAATTTTGCAGCTCCCCGAAGCAAGGGACCACGATATGAACACCTACGACAGCTCTTGAGATCTCAAAAACGTGTTCATACACTTTGCCTCCCTTCAGCCAAGAACCTTCAGCAGGTGGTAGCAGCACCCTGAGCCCCAAACACTGGACCCTAAAACTCCTCCCTAAGCAATGGAGTACCCTACTCCCTGAAACCAGGGTTTGAGGCCCTTTGAGCCCCAAGCTCTTAAACCCTTTACACCCTAAACCCTTCGGCCCTCAACCGTCTGCCTATCTGAGCTGAGCTCATCCAGGACCATGCCAGGAGGGCTAAACGCTGCTTCGGCCTGCGCAGCCAGAGGACAATTAGGGTTTAGGGTTCAGGGTTTAGGGTTTAGGGTTTAGGGTTTAGGACTTAGGGTGTATAATCATGGGGTTTAGGCTTTAGGTCAAAACAGCAGAACAAAAATATCAACAATAGTAGTGATCATAGTAATAGTAGAACTAGCACAACAACAAGGATGATAGTAACAATGGTTCTCGGCCCAAGTAGCGACACGAAAAGATCTAACAACAGCAACAAGAGCAGAACAATAACTACAATGATGATGATGCAACAGTTTTCTCACGTGAACCATGCGCTACTTGTAACTACTCTCTTTCGAGAAAGAAAAAGGACATTCCAGCATGCCAACGAGCACGGCTCGCAAGTTGCAAGAGCAGAATGTGACGTGCAAATGAAGGTTGCAAGGTTTTTGTTCTGGGATTATGGCCACGACAGAGTGTTTGGGCTTACCTTGAACCCGGAACCCTAAACCCTCAAGCCCATTTTAGGGTTAAGGGTGTAGAGTTGGTTGCCGGGCTCAGGGCTTAGGGTTCACAGTTTAAGGCAAAACAAAACTAAGTAGAGGTATGGTGTGTAAGGATTTTGTGGTGACAGAATGTTGTACCTAGGGTGTTGGCTTCGGAACATTTCACAATCACCGGATGCCGGACTCGATGCTCTATAACCCGGATGTCCATCCGACCCCAAAACCTAAACCCCTCCGTCCCACATGACTGGTGTTTTTGGGGTTGAACGAAGTGAGAGGATGTCCTTCTTACTCTAAACCCTAAACCCTAATCCCTAAACCAAATACCACAACCAAACACAAGAGAAGATCTTGCTCTGCGTTGAGGCGTAAGCTCAGGATGCTACTGACAGGCCCTAAACCCGAGAGGCACCCCCCCCGAACCCTAAACCCTATAGTCCCCCTTACGTACATAGAATATGGGGCATATGGAGATCCTATGACAAAAGACCCAAGGCCATATTCTATCTACTTCAGGGGGACTATAAACCCCTGCTCCTTGACCCAGCACACCTGGTTGTGCAGGTCAACGGTTACAAAGCGCTCTGCGCCGGCAGTCTGACAGAGATGTCAGTTAAGGGCCCCCAAACAGGTTGCACAGGTAATATAAAATCACACTTTAGGGATTTGGGTTTGGCATTCAGAGTTTCCAGACATGAGGGGTCCAATTGGCATTCTCTTCTGTATTTTGGGCAGTCGAAAGAAGGTACCCCTCTGTCTGGGCACTCTAAACCCTAAACCCTAAGCCCCTCTCTATGGGCACCATAAACCCTAAACCCTAAACCCGGTTCCCAGAGATGGTTAGTTAATCAACAACTATGGGTTGAATCATGTAACAAACCGCTCTATTCTTCAGAGAATGTTCCCCCCTGATTCCCGGCAAGGCTTGCAGTACAGTTTAGGCTCAGGTTTTACGTTTCAGTGGTTTAGGGTTTAGGGTTTGATTCCCCGGCAAGGCTTGTAGTACACCTATCATCTGCTTACGGCACTGTGGGTATGTGTGGAGATCAGGTGAGGCATCGTTAGGACTTTCTTTTCTGACGGCTGGTGTTTCAGGTTGAGGGTTCTGGGGTATATGGCCCAGGGCTTCGAGTTTAGATACTGGGGCTCGGTGCTTTTGTCCTGCAAGAATCAAGCTACCTCAACCCCAGGTACCTCTAGGATGATGCACAACTGATGAGAGAAAGACAGTCAAACAGTGCGCCAAGCTGCATAATCCAATTCTATTGACTCCAGCCTGCTAGCTACTGCGAAACCACGTCCCAAACCCCAAAACCTAAATCCGAAACCTCTGCACACAACCCCTGCATCCTGATTCCCTTCAAGTGAAAGCAAAGCGTCGATCAGAGCGTCACCTACGTTGTAGGAAACGCAATCAAGACTGCTTCCATGTCGGCTGCCATGCCCTCCAATAAAAAACAGCGCAGTAATTCCAGGGTTCCTTACTATGGTCTTGAATCCTAGGCTATACAGGAATTATATAAGGGTTTTATTGGCATCATGGAAAATATGAGGGAAACTACTATTTAGGGTTTAGAGCTGGTTAAGAGCACATCCGGCCCATAATACCAATGCAGGCTGCCTCCTAATTTCAAACGCTCGAAACACAATATATCATAGGGTAGATGATAGTATATTATAGCATATTATCATTATTATGGTATATGATTATGGGAACTAGGATCCCGAGAAGGAGGCCACATCTCCCTCAACCCTAAACCCTGAAGCTTGAACCCTCGACCGCTAAAACCTGCACCCCAAACCCTCAGCTCTCAACCCCAGACGTTGACCCTAAACCCTTCGACAATAGAATCCCTAAGCAAACACCCACAAAAGCCCAGCTTTCATAGAATCATCCATGTTCAGTCCTAAACCCCCGGCTCTAAACTTAATGGGGCTTAGTAAAGAAGAATATATAGCAATTATATAGGGATTATATGCCCTCATTCCCTACTAAGAGCCAGTAAAGTCGAAATCCTGAAGTTAGCAAACCGCACTCCTTGATGCATCGAAACATCAGCTTGGGAGCTATGGCCTGACAGCAGTGCTTGCTTCATATGTACTATAGTCTAAACTCCTTAAAGGGGGGTTGTATAGGGGATTAGGATTTAGGGTTTAGGGTTTAGGGATTAGGGTTTAGGGTCTAAACTCCTTAAAGGGGTTTATATAGGGGATTATATAGGGGACTATGATAAGGGTTACTAGGGGGGATACTGGGAGTGTAGACAATGGTTCATATGGATATACAATAACATGTGAAGATATATATATATATATACATATATGTATGAATATCATTATATTTGCATCTATATATCATGTTCAGGATTTTTGGGTTTAGAGTTTCAGGGTCTAGGGTTTAGGTTTTTGAGAAGGAATGCATTTGCCATCAGTTGCCTAATTACTGCTCCTAAGGGCGCCTGCAACTAGGCCATGTTGCCAAGGGGTGCCCTGAAGCCTAAACCTTAGGCCAAAACCCCTAAACCCAGACGTGAACGCCTAAGCACTAACCCTGAACCGCTAAGCCCTAAATTTGGAAACCACAGACCCTGCGTCATAAGCTCAAAGCCCTGAGCCCCAAAAACCTTGCCCAAAACTCTCGAAGTTGATCCCGACATCCAAACTCTCTCAAACTTGAAAGGGGTTAGGGTCTAGGGTTTAGGGATTAGGGTTTGGGGAATTGTGGAGGGATAATGTGACTGATTACTCAGGCTGCTACAAGCCCTGGAGCTGAAGAACTACGAAAAACTCTGGCACTCAACTTGCTGATTGGTAGCAAGGAACGAAAAATTGGGTTTAGGGTCAGGGTAAGAGTGGGAAAGGGTAAGGAAACCATCATACTATTTGGGATCATGCTCCTAAACCCTGAACGCTAAAGGGGATTCGATATGAGCCATTGTCTAAACTCCTAGTATCCCCCCTAATAACCCTTATAATAGTCTCCTATATAATCCCTATATAACCCCCTTTAAGGAGTTTAGATCATGGCTCATATGGGCTACCATCTAGAGGTCCATTCCTCCATTCCCTGCCTTTGACCCGGGATCCCTACACCCCTTGATTTTGGGGCTTAGAGTTTAGGGTTTAGGGATTAGGGTTTTGGGTTTAGGGTTTAGGGATTAGGGTTTAGGGTTTAGGGATTAGGATTTTGGGTTAGGTTCTCTTCTTACTGGCGGTTAGAAGGATGGACATATGATCCCTTCATGATCCCATTGAATACATTCCCTTATTCCCTACTAACCACATAAACCCTAAACCTCCCGGTAAGTAGACCCTAAACCCTAAACCCTAAACCCTATGTGCCTCGCCAGCCATCAACTTTCGGTCCTTAGAAGGGTTTGAAAAACATCAAGCTGAAGAAAGAATTGCTTTTAGGGTTGAGGGATTTAGGGTTTAAAGATTTCGGGTTTAGGGTTTAGTGTTGAGGGATTTAGGCTTATTAGGTTTTAGAGCTTTAGGGTTGAGGATTTCGTGTTCATGGGCTTTGAGTGTACGGGGTATAGAAGCAGGCAGGGTTTCACACATTCCGGCTTGAGAGTCAACCCAGAACAAAAATTCTCTTGGGGTCAGGGGTTAGGGTTTAGGGTTTGGGGTCATTCTTTAAAAACAAAAACTGGAAACCCTTTGAAAAAGTACAGATGCTGCCAGTCAAGCCGTACTGTCCTCGCTAAATTGTTGTACAGGAGTTCAGAATTAGGATGCAGTCGCTCAAAATGAGGGGAGGCTTAGGGAATGGGATTGTCGGTGCCCCTCAGGGATTATGATGGATTATGTATAGGTTATGGTTTGAAAATCTCACATTGCGCCACCGTGGCTTTCGTGGTTAAGAGTAGCATCATGCATGTCAAACGTAACTCAAGGAGTAAGTCGTAATGATGGGAGAACATAGTTAGGGAACCTTAGGTACCCTTGAGGGTTACTCTGGAGAGTAGGTTATTGCACCCTTGAACCAACCCTAAGCCCCCTGCAGCACCTCACAGTGCATGGTGGTCAACAATAGAGGTCCTACCTTCTGGTGTGTACGAGTCTGAAATCCCTGAGCCTCATCATCCCAGTTTCCAATTCAGTTTCTGGTTTTCTCTTCCTTTTGATTCTCAATTCTTACCCTCATTCCTAAACCTTAAGAAACGCACTCAGGACCCACAACAGCATGCAATCACTTCAAATCTCTTATACGCCAAACCGAACCTCTATGCAGCTCCAAGCCTTGGTGCATGGAGACTATCTTGCATCACTTGGCAACCCCAAACACTAACCTCTAAGGGGTTTGGAACCCCAGTAGAAATTATAATTGCAGCTAAATATTAGGATTCTAGGTAATAGAAATCAAAAAATATTTTCAGGAACCTTGTAGTAACTACTAGGGAGTAGAGTATATCAGTATACCAGCTGGTGCAAGATTTCCTCCATCCAAGCTGGACCCAGATGCCTGCCGCGCATACTCCAGGCAAGGCATCACGACAGTGAGACGATGTGGAGACTTGGCCCGAGGCGGAGGTTTTGCGTTCAGCCGTTTGAAGGAATTATATGGACTTTTTGGGATACGTAGGGTTGAGGGACCCAAGATTTGGGCTTAGTGTTTGAGGCGTTCTGAAAAAACGAGGGAGAAGACCCTAATAGTCATACTCATAGTGAAGAATCAAAAGGAAATGCTCAAGCTGGGATCATGGGGTTTACAAAGCCGAAGTGTCCACTTTTCTGCGCTTGAACGACGGTCATTTCACATCATAGCGAGGGATGGGACAGCTATCTTCTCACGGGGATCTACAGCCCCCTGCACATTCGCTGCCAATCATGCAGAGATAACAAACCGGATTGAAGACGGTATTGATCGGCAGAAGCTTCCAAGGCAAGGTGCAAAGCGTATTTTCCTCCATGCTGAGAACTTACCCCAAAACAAATGAACCATCTTGCAGGTCCATCGATACCTAAAGCCAGCTTATTACCCAGGTATAAGCACCCTAAGTCCCCCAACAAGGTTGCAATCGGGTTTCTATTTAGGGTTTAGGGGTTTGGGGTTTATAGTCCTGCTTAAGTAGATAGAATATGGGGTATATGGGGGCCATGTTCTATCTACTTAAGGGGGACTGCAATTATGAATTACTTGTAGTGGTATTTTCCATTGTCCCAATATAACCCTGATATTACCCCAATGGGTACACACATATATCAATATAGGGGGACTATACCCATGGAGGATCTCCGAGCCAAAGTCTCAGGGAGGCACTTCTCCGCGCAGCGCATCCACCAACAGCAACAATCGCATCAAGGAGAAGTTCACCTTCGTGGGCTTCTGCTGCATCCACTACCTTAGACCCCAAAGGCCTTCAGTTTTAGGATTTCATATAGAGAATTTTACAATAGGGTCCCAAAACTGAAGGTCTTCTGGGTCTAAGGTAATACTTACTGGTTCTTAGTAGGGAGTAGGGCAAGATATCATATGGAGATTATAAGAGGGCTATACTCCCCTATTTCCTACTAAGAACTAGTAAGACTAGTGATCACAATAGTAAGACTAGTGATCACAAGGGATAATGGTGATTATGTTAGGGTCCCTACCTCTTCTTATAGGAATACTATTACTAGGTGGGGGGCCTAACCCCATCTAGAAGCTTTGTGGGCCCCAGAGATCCTATCTGGATTCTTGAACTCATTTGGCTCAGACAAGGTTGATGTGGGTAACCGGTACCCCCTAAACCCTAAACTGGGGTAGGTCTGGAGGCTCTATAAATCTTAGTTTTCAATGGCTGTATCAGCTTATATGGGAATTATGGGTAACATGGTACCCTCGTATTACACCCATAGGACCCCTACATAAATCCCCAAAATAACCCCTATATTACCCCCATATAACCCCTAGATAAATCCCAAAATAACCCCTATGTTACCCCCTGACCCTTTACCCTAACCCCTAAACCCTGAACCCTAAACCCTAACAAGCCTAGAATCCCCACCTCTGATGCAGCGTCGTTGCGGACGATGATCACGAAGACATCGTGATTGGTCACCTCAGCTCTCGCCAACAACGCAGTTTAGGGTTTAGGGTTTAGGGTGTAGAATTTAGGGTTGAGGGTTTAGGGTTTAGAGTTGAGGGTTTAGGGTTTGGGGTTTAGGGCTTAGGGTTTTTGATAGGTGGGGTCCCCTCAATAAGGGCTGTATAGAAGATATAGAGGGTCATGTAATGATATACAAGGGCTAAACCAGGATATAGAAACCTGGCAGTACAAGTCCGCTAGGGAAGTTCCTCAGAATTTTCATGCCGTGTTCTTTTGACAAAAAAAGCAACCCGCACTTTGAGTATCCAAGAGCAACGTTTGGGAGCTCTGATTGAAAAGTCAACAAAACCTGCATGGCATAAGCACTATATGATCAACCTGACATGGTTTAGAGAAGAGCTGGCCTCAACAGGAAGATCCCTAGACGAAGTTTGGAATGCTTTGCCTGTCTAAGCAAGTTCAGACAAGGATAAAGGTTGTAAACTTTTCAAACTGAACGGATAAACTGAAGTCGGACTTGGCTAGGTTGCCTCCATGAGTGAAAGTAGATGTCTTGATATTATTGACTCTGCGCGCTTGCTGAAATAATGCTATTTGCGGGAATTGCATCGGAATATGCATGCCACACGGACTACTCATTTCGGTTTTGAGTTGCATCAGTGAAACGTACGCTGACACCGACAAAGCTACAGGCCCCAAAAGCTGTGGGGACTCCTTCGGCAAAAAGGTTGCCTTGTTGCAAGCCACAACCCGACACAAAAACCGGATGACTGGGCATCCGTCCGTCTGCAAAACTTTGGGGCCGATCTCGCCGTTATCGAACATCGCGAATTGGCACTCCCTGGTATCCAGGCAAAACCAAAATGCTGTTTGAATCCTTGTTGCATGACATGTCACACAAAACGCCCTAAATTCCCAAAGATTGGCATACTTAGGGTCACACAGCATGATTAACACCAACTGTGGTAAGTTCATACAAGCGAAAGCTGCAGCATAAGTCAGCCGGGATCACCCACAGCGCCAGTGCAACTGAGCAATGACCTGGTATGACGACAATGCGAGCAACATCCAACAAAACCTATGCCATCACCCCTCTGTCTCACCAAAACGCACACAGTAGTCATAGCCAACGAAGAAGTCGAACGTCATCACAACCACAACGGCAAATATGTTGTTGTAGCTGTGAGGACATATTATAGGTATCAACTGTAGAACATGTTCTGACAAAGCACGTCATTTTGAAACCACGTGCCGTCTGATGTCACTGAAATGACCCAAGAACACAGCGGTCATGTTTGATAGAACGAATATTGAAATTACACAACCACGAATCGCTTGGAATTATGGTGTAACAAGCAGATGTAACCAATGGAACCCGAAATCTCAAGTAGCCCTCTTGCCTCGAAGCCTACACAAAGCCCAAAACCCTGACCAGGGCCCACGTTCCTCAACCCCAAATGCTTCCGGAAGCCTAAAGGACAGGCTTCCAAGGCCCAAAGCATAGCCTGGAGGTACACCGCATCTGATCCTAAGCCCTCAATCCTTTGAGGTACATGGTAGTTTCCCCAAAATAAGGGACCCCAATATAGACCCCAAAATACTATAGTCCTTATTATTGGGAGCCCTAAAATGGTACTCCTATTTTTGGGAAACCCCCACATCAAGTTGAAGCCTGCTGCAGAAGCGCATCACTGCCAGGCAAGCCGAAAACCTGCCATGAAGCCCTTCCATCGAAAAAGTGTTTACATTCCGCCTATCTTTGTACATTTTTTTTGTACATGTTTGTTGATATGGCTTTAAACCTCAGGGCTTGGGAGCTTGGGTTTCTGATTTTGGATTTCGAACTTGGAATTCAGGCCTGAAGGTTTGCAGCTCCGTGTTTGTACTATTCAGGTGGTGGGGAAGCTCTGCATGCCGGAATGCGATGCGAAACAGTGACACATGAAATATCAAACCAAACCACACAGACTGTAATGATAGCAAAAGCATAAGAAGCAAATTTGTTCAAAACGCTTATCGCATTGATCACAGTTCTAAAAACATCACATCACAATGCGCCCAGGCTTCAACAAAAGCATCAACATCGCAGGCGTACCACCGGAGGGTGTCCGAGCGGAATTCGGATCGCCTTTTGCAAGAACATGCTGATATGCGAAAAAGCCAAGGAGCAACGCACCCAGCCTGGTATGATTCATCGTCTGCATCAAGGTCGTCATCCACGTCGCCATCATCATCTGATGAAGCCATTCACGTGCTGCAACTCCGCTTTGAACAGGCTGACTTCTCGCTGGAAAGCAGGACCTGGTTTCTAACAGTTGCTAGCGGTACACATATTCGAATTGCTTGCCAAGCACGCAATATATAAATATGTTACAACAACATTTTGCCAAACCGTAAACATAAAATTCGTTGCCTATGTGTGCACAGCTGCATGTTCAGAAGGCTGGCCAAGCAGCGGCAACATGCGCACACAACTGACAACATGCGTCTCACACTTTGTCAAACCGCGCTCCTGTCCAATGAACAGGGTCCAATGTGCAAAGCCTAGCTGAATTCGAACAAAATCACAAGCACGCTCAACCATTCGAGCTTCACAGTAACACTCCAGGAACGCTTCCTGCAGCCAAGAAAACACGCGACAACAAAAAATTAAGCTGCAGTGTTCAACACCAGGTTCGAACGACTAGCATAGGGCGAATGTCAAAAAATCAAGTGTCCTTTGGCAGGCTCTCTACTGTTGGTGTGAAATACGCCGGAGATGGGGAAACTTGCACGACAATTGTGCTTGTGACATCTGGTGGTTACTAATTTCCACCCAAAAACTGTTTTGCTAGATAATTCGATCGAAACTCTGGTAGCCCTGGCAAAGCAAGCGCAAAAGCTGCTGTAAGTTGCCAAGTTCTGCAGCAAGTGGATGAAGGTTTGTGGCGATGAATACAAACTCTTGGCCACAAGGCATTTTCACACATTACATGTGGCCAGCCGAAGAGCTGCGTGCCCCATGCAATAGTTTGCTGGAGCTAGCTGTTAAAGCGGACACTACAAACAAAATGTACGCATCCTTGTGTCCAAGAAAACCAAACAAATGGCACCTTCATCATCATCATCATCATCAACAAACATTTAAAGGACTCGGATCACACACATGCAACTTCTGACGTGGGCACGCTGCTGTGCATGCACTTTAATTACCGTGCACCTCACAAGGTCGTCAACAACATAACACGGAAACCATCGCTCTTTTCACATGACAACTTGACTCGTCTGTTTTTTGCGCGGCGGCCGCTCTTTCCAGAAAAACACCGTCTCAAGTCAACTGAAAACAATCAACAGGTTTCTGAATTCGGGATCCTGCGCAGAGCGTTGGTGCTCCGAGATCGCACCAAGGCAATTCTGTAGAATGAAGGCTTCCGGTTGGACAGCAACTGGAATGAATATGGTAAGCATGGATGCAGTTTTCTGGCTGCTGGTCTGTCATTTAAATCTGAATAAGCATGTTCGTAATACTTTGGATACACCGGGTTCATACTCTCTTGATGGACGCCATCAACTGGAAAAATGGAAGAATTTAATGGCCCCAGAAGAAAACATCACCATAATTACAGCGCAATGTTGATCCAAGCTAAAATTGCCTCAGTGAAGATCACTGTAATGTGCCACAGAAAAAAACAAACAACGACCACATGGCCAGCTTTTAGAACTGGCCACATGCCACACTTATCATGGCAAAATCTATGCATGGCACATTTGCACATCCCAACGCAATGAATTGTTGGACTGACCCCCAACGGAGGCCTTCAAGCGTTCCCAAGAACGTCATCTCATTCTGCAGCTTCGAATGGCTGCATAGGTCAAAGAGGCACAGGTTGCAAGCACTTAAGTGTGGCAACCACCAAGAACACACGTGTCCGCTAAAGAAACCTTGCCAGAATGCGTCGTCAGTCTGGGATACTGCATGCTGTTGTCTCTCATCATGATTTAGACAAGAGCAGGTTCTTGCAGCAGCGACGCAGCAATCTCACTTTCGGGCTCTGTGACCCACATCGCGCCGGGTGTTTTGGCAACGGCAGCGAAGGACAATATGGGGCCCTGTTTGATGCTTGAATCTAAGCGCTTTAGTGTAAGTTCTGCGTGCCAACGTCGCTTGTGTCATGTTTGATTCATCATTCAAGTAAAACAGCTGAACTTTTGTATACATCGTCATCAGCCATTCTGTATGTCTCAATGGTGTAATGCAGCCGTCTGTTTCAACCACCGCAATACTTTTACTGCGTTTTCAGAATGTAGGGAGGTGTCTTTGCCAGCCTTCTTCTGCGCAGCCAGCCAAGAGTCTACAAGCTGAACCTGAGACGGCGCATCCAGAGAACTGTCTAAACCACCTATGCCTGTCAAATTCCCATCTGCCCTGACATCAGCCGCAGCCAAGACCACAGAGGCTGCTGGAAGCTTTTGAAGGGGGAAATAAAGTGGTGGCAAGTCGCACCACTCAAGCCAAAAGGCAGCATGTCACAGTTTGTGCTCGAGAAAATATAAGGAAGACAGGAACTTGCAGCCATCAAGGTAATGCACAAGTCTTTCCAAAGTCGCAACGCCTCAGCCCAATTCTTAGCATTGTACCTGAGCAGAGGTGCAAACTGTCGGAGCCTTCGAGGTTGACTTCTGAAGAATAGAACTTAACTGGGCCGACTCTACAGTTGATGGAAAACAAAGGCGCGATTGCAACGTTCCATGCAATGCGTCAGATGCACATGGCTTCTGGAAGAGGCTGGCACCACAAGACAGATTCAGGTGGGACACACTGTCGGGAAGGGTATGCAGCATAAGCTTCTCTCTTAGATGGAACAGGTCTTGGTCGAGGTAAGTCAAGAGCAGATGCAGTGTTGCGAAGTACATGTACAGGCTTCGAAGTCAGTGCACCATATCCAGGAAAGCCATGACGAGCCTTGCTGACCGCCCGAGAGGAACTGCGACCAAGATCCCATGCTGTCCGCTTGCAAGGTAAAATTCAATCTGCTGATTCTGACCAGGGTGCGATCTTTTGCAGGAAGCTCAGGCCGCTTGTGACAATTTTTCAGATGTTTCCATTTCGGTGGAATTTCCAAAAGTTTGCAGTTGAAACACATGTTGGGTCAGGAGCCAGGGAACCATTATTTTGTTCTTCGCGAAGTTTGTGGGAAGAATGTAACTAGCAGGTGGTGACAATCTTTGCGGGGCGCAACTTTTAAACACAGATGTGCGTGTGGTGCTAGCCCAAGCCAGGCAAAGTGCTATGCGATGTGTACGTGGCAACAACCAACTTGCAAGCTGCGCATAGGTCGGAGTCGCCCGCAAAACCTGGCTCCATTCATCTTAGAAGTTTCTGCCTGGGACTGAACCTTTTGAGTTGTTCTTGGAGATGAGTCTGTTTTGACATTGTATTTCCTGAGCCAGCCTGCTGCTATTACTGCGGACCCAGAAGCTGGTGCCTCCGCGGTGAGGCGGGGCAATTGTGTTTGTCAGCTACTTTGGTACAGACACTGTCTTCCATTGTGTTTTTTTTTTTTTTTTTTT
>CAJNIZ010005777.1:0-18317 GCA_905231905.1 Symbiodinium pilosum | reverse complement strand
CCCCTACCCCCCCCACCCCCCCCGCATTTTGAGGGTTTTCACCCTCTCCGCCTTCGGCAACCATCCAACACGCCCCCCAAGGTCGGCGGATCCTTAACCCTAAACCCTAAATCCGAAGCCCTGAACCCTATTATTTGGGTCGTTGGGCGCTTAGGTTTTGTTTTCCGCCGGAGCATGCCAGGGAGCTTGCCATACTTCCCCCATAGGGTTCGGGATTTAGGGTTTGGGGTTTAGGGTATACGGTTTGGGGTTTCGGATTTAGGGTTTGGGGTTTAGGGTTTGGGGTTTAGGGTTTGGGGTTTCGGGTTTGGGGTTTCGGGTTTAGGTTTTTAGGGTTTAATTTGGGCTTAGGGTTTGGGCTATGCGACCTTAGAAGCTCGAGGCCATGTACTCTACTCTTATTCGGCTCCAAGAGCCCATACTGGTAAGATGGTACCGTGTTGAGAACATCTAGCATTGTGGGGGCGGGCCAATATTCACATACTTGCCGGCACCAGTTCAGCAAGCCGAGCAAGGACGGATTTGTGCTTAGGGGACCTCAAGATAGACCCCAAAATATTGTAATCCCTAATTTTGGGACCCCCAAGATCGTACCCTAATTTGGGAGACCTTCGTATAGGAAGTTCTAAGGTTGACACCATGGGCCCCTAGAATGCGCCCTTAACCCTGGGATCCTTATATACCCCATAATATGTACCCTTGATTAAGGGTCCCTAGAATCCCCCTAACAAGGCCCAAGGGCCCATATTAGGAGCCCATAATTCTTACCTTAGAGAAGCGCAGCAGCCCGAGGAATTGTAGTATGGTTCCTACGCTTTTCAGCGATGCTTTGCCGCGTTTCTTGTTTAATAAGCAGCACAAGAAACACCTTGAGCCCTAGAGCATGGTAAAGAGTAGGGTCGAGGGTTTAGAGTTTAGGGTTCGGTTTCTGTTGCCGTGCACTTTGGGTACGCTGGGCACGCCCTAAAACCTAGATTCTAAACTCTACTACGCCGTAGGTCTGTGATGGTTCTTCGGTGAAGCATGGTAGTACACTACCTCAACAAGAGCAGCATTTTATTTGGGGATACTATGGTACCCAATATAGAGTAAGATTCTATCCTCCTTTTAGGGTTCAGTATTCTATATAAGGAATAAACCCTAAAACCTACACCCAGAAATATAATCTTACTGGGTTCAACCACCAAAAAAACACAACCTCAACAAGGAGTTACATCCCAACCCCGAGCCTTAACCCTGAGACATGGGCTGCGGTTTTAGGGATTCGGTTTGAGTACTCCTTGGGACTTAGCTTGGGTTTAGGGTTCCAGGGTTGCAGGGTTCCAGGGTTCTAGAGTTTTAGGGTTTTAGGGTTTGAGGGTTTAGGGTTTAGGGTTACATCAGCTAAGCACTTAAGGTAGGTCGGAAAGCAACTACAGAGGGATATATAGGGGGTACAGGGGGACATTTAGGGAAAATGCTTTAACTTCAGTTCAGACATAACTCAATTGTTGCATTTACAACCATATTTATCCAGAGTATGACCCACTCAGAATTCAATCTATAACTACAGGGCTATGCCTGTGACCCATTTCTGACATCCTAAAGCCTAACCCTAGACCCCTAACTCCTATTGTAGATCAATCAACACAGGATTGGGTAAACGACCAAACCGATATCGAGCGCTTCGAATGCAGCATGCTTGCAGAAGGATTTCTTAACATCGCCTAAACCCCAAGCCCTAAATAGTAGCTTTTATTTGCTTTTCCATTTTCCCTAGATAACCTCAATATACTGTAGTTTTTTCCATTTTTCGTTATGTCAATATATCCCACCCACTAATAGTGGCCACAAATCATAATGGTATTTATGCTAGGACCTTTAGATATTCCTAGTATATCACCATTAGTTGGTGGGGGCCTAGCCCAAGCTATGATACCATAAGTCCCTATAGGAATAACGACGGCACCTACTTAGGGTCATGCATCACCCCTTCATAGGTACTAAGCATCGTCCAGGAGTACTACCCCAAAGAGTCCATCTAGTTATATGGTATATACTTGCGCCCTAAAGTAGTAACATGGGAACCTGTTTGGGAGTATATCCTATATACCAATCCTAAACCCTCACTCCTAAACCCTACACCCTATACTATACCCTAAGGGTCCAAGGACCCAAATGATAGGGTTTTAGGGCCCAAATACCTTTAATATTATGGTCTTTGGGCCCTAAAACCTTATTATTTGGCTCATTGGACCCTTAGGGATATACCTACATGAGCTATAGTCTAATCTCCTTAAAGGGGAATATATAGGGCATTATATAGGGGACGACTATAGGGCTTATTAAGGGGGATACTAGGAGTTTAGACTATACCTACATGGACCCTTTGAGTACCATTACGCCCTAAACCCTAAACCCTAAACCCTAACCCCCGGATTCCTGAGTCGCTTCCAGCGGCCCAAGCCCAGGTGCTCGAAGCCGACTTTATGGGTTCATAAGGAAGTTAGGGTTTAGGGGTTTAGGGGTTCAGGGTTTAGGGGTTTAGGGTTTACCGGTTCAGGGTTTAGGGTTTAGGGGTTTAGGGTTTAGGGGTTTAGGGTTTAGGGTTTAGGGCATTAGTTTGTTGATTTAGGTAGGAAAAGGGAACCTAGGCACGAGTTCTTTCTACATGTAGGGTTCAGGGCGTGAGGGTTGGGAGGTTTAGGGTTTGGGGGGTGCCCAACTTTCCGCCAAGGGTTGGCTGAATAGCCTGTAATACTGTTATCGATTTAGGGTTTAGGGGTTTAAGGGTTTAGGGCAGTGTTATCCATTTAGGGTTCAGGCTTGCCTTAGGTTTTTCTGCGGCCCTTAATTCAGGGTCGCTGTAAGGCGGGTCACGGTCAGGTAGCATAGGTACGATTAACGATCGGGTCCTAGTACTGTACGCCCTGATTAGTTAGGGTTTAAGGTTTGAGTACTTGGAATTTGGGTGCAGGTGGTTTTGCCGCATGTGTCGGGCAAGCACATGGCCATTTAGTATCGAGACCCTTTGCATGATGACTGAGTTCAGTGATCAGAACATCACTCCACGCGCTCAGTCGCCCGCTTATGGCTACGTCTAGTCTTTGATGTGCAACTGAGTAGTATTTTATTTGGGGATACTATGGTACCCAATATAGAGTAAGATTATATCCTCTTTTTGGGGTGTAGCATTTTATATATAAGGAATATAAACTTATTGGGTTAAACCCTGAACCCCTAAACCCTAAACACTAGGTTCAACCACCAGAAACACGCTACTCAACTGGTTCTGACCGTGCCAGCTGGCTTCCATTGGAGCAACTCCATGCCTCAAGGAGGGAAAACTGTGAAAGGCCTCACCCAAAGGGTCCATCTAGCTACATAGCCCTAAGGGTCCAAGGATCCAAATAATAGGGTTTAGGGTTTAGGGTTTAGGGTCCAAGGACCCAAATAATTTAATAGGGGTTTAGAGCCCAAATACCATTAATAGTATAGTATTTGGGCCCTAAAACCCTATTATTTGGGTCCTTGGACCCTTAGGGTAGTATATATTGGATCAATGTTAGGGATCCTTTATACTTTTTGGGGTGTGGGGGGGTCCTTATATTTCTGTAAAAGGATGATTTTTTTTCTCCTTAGGATAGTGTGGGCTAAGTATACTTGGGCCCAAAGGGGTTACTATGCAACTACTTTAGGGCCCAAGTACATTCTCTATAGCTACATGGACCCTTTGGGTTAGCTTTTAGGTGTTATTCAGCTAAGCCGTATGCAAATGTAATAGGCCAGCTGCACCGCTTGAATCTCGACACTGACGGATGTCTAACCCAACTGTTGACCATCTATGAACCTTCAAGAAAGCCATGAACCCAAAACCCGACAGGCCTAAACCCCAACAACCTAAAACTTATAGAACTCCACCGAAAACGCTGAAACCCTAAAGCCATAAACTCTGAAACCCTTAAGACCTAAAACTCCAAACCCCTAAACCCCAACCCTCAGTCCTAAAGGAATTCTCAGGCCCCATATGCCCTAAACATCCCTAAACCCTAATCCCTAAACCCTAAATCCCAACCCTCAGGCCCCATATGCAGTTTGGTCGCACGAAGCGCCGTGAGTCACGACTGTGGCAACTCGCTCTTTTGCGCTGTCTGCTGGAACCTGGGACAGCCTCAAAAGTTGAGGGATAAGGGTTTAGGGGTTTAGGGGTTTAAGGATTTAGGGGTTTAGGGTTTTAGAGTTTAGGGTTTATGGTTTTAGTGTTCAGGGTTTAGGGATAAGGGCTTCGGGTTCAGGTCTAAGGGTTAAGGGTCGAGGGTTACCTGAACCCCCAAAGTATGTAGAAAAACTGCCTTTTGCGCTACTTTTAGGGTCTTTGGGCTATTATGTTTTACCTACTTGTTGGGGTGCAGGTAAGGGTAAAAGGTACGATGTACAGCTCAGGATGTAGGATCTAGTTAGGACTTAGGATGTAGGATTTACTTAGGTTCAGCCTTTAGGTTTTTCAGGTAACGGTACAGGGTTTGAGGTTTAGGGTCTTCCCATACAAGGCGCCCATTACTTTTCCAAAATCTTTTCAGCAAATACCCCAAACACATACCCCGCGACCTTCAAGAGACACCACAAAAAAGGATGCGAGCGGGCATCTGGCATGTTAGTTTCCATGTCATTTTTCCATTCCCCATTCACCCTAGACCCTATTAAACAGGGGTAGGTTCGAACATATGTTTTAGTTATCCCATGTAGAATGTAAGCTGTTTTCTCATAATAAACCTGCCTATATACAACCACACGTTCCCCTGCAATCCGCAGAAGTCTTGTCTGCGCCATCAACAGCCACTGTCTAGCCTCTTCCAACCTTGCAAGTGTATAATCTCAAGAGCCTATATAGGGCCCTAACTGATCATAAGAATGGATAATCAAGTGGGCAAGAGCATGGATCATGAAATCGGCACGTGTTGCATATAGTGGTTGATAGGGATTTCAACGTAAACGCGTGAAGAAATACCAACACTATGGTCCTGAATTCCCTGTACAATTATGTTACAGGGTACCTCAAACATTGGTTTAGGATTTCGGGTTTAGGGTTTAGGGTTTTCTGCTTCTGGCCATTTGCTAAGGAATCGATGTGCGTCCGCCAGGAACACATGCCCTACTTGCCGCTTGTTGACATACATGTTGTTCTAGAGATTTCTTGAAGTGGTGGCCCCGTGGTGAAGTTAATGTCAAGAGGATTCCGATTCCTATTTCTTCCCAAAACACTTGAGACCACGTTTTGTCCCCCTAAGCCCCAAACCCTAATCATTACAAGTTTTTTGGTTTCGGGCGGGGGTTTCTGCTACTGCATTTGCAAGACTACCAGAACATCTCCTTTGGCTTTGGCATAGAAAGTCACTGCTTGGGGATGAGGGGGGCCTAGTAAGTAGGTTAATTACTATTGGGGATAGCGGGCTTACTACATCCCCTGACCTTCCAAGTGGGGGTTTTCCAATGTAAGGATGCCCTTACAGAGGTTTGATTCCTGGTCTTTGATGGCTCCTATGTACATCTAGCGGCCAATGCTATCCCGAAACGCTGAAATCGTCTGAAGTCCACCCCCACTCCCTAAGCGTCCAAGTACCCAATAATCATATACTTACCCAAAACGTGTACTACAACGACTATTTCCGAAATCCCAAGTACCTGATTACTGGGTACCTGGACCCTCTGGGCCAAGTTTGGGAACCTGTCTGACCTTGGCTTTATACGGCTCAAGCCCGACCAGTTTCCTGTAATTCCATGGCCCAAACTCTATGCCTCAACCTGCGCCTGGATAGCAAACACCCCCCATCCCCTACCGAGACATATCGGAAGACAAACTTGACATCTGGGGTTTACGGTGTTTGAGGCTGAAGGCTGGAGGGTGCTAATTATTCCTTAAATGAAAACCTTAATCTGAATTAGCGAGGGAGAAATCAAGCACAGCGATGTTTGGGGGTTTCAGGTTTAGGGTACAACAAAATCGATGCCCTTTATGAACTTGAATTACCTGGTTTGCAAAGTTGGTGAATTAATGGATGTAAACATCCCAAACTACTTGATTCTCAAGAGTTTGTGAAATGATAGGTTAAAACACCCCAAACTATCTGGTTCTCAAAAGTTGGTGAAAGTGTAAAATACTAGATTTAAACACATACAAATAGGCTTTGGGGTTTAGGGTTGGCAATTCTTCTTCATACTCTGGGGGTCCAGGTAACCCCAGTTTTATCATTACAGACTGCGTTATGTAACTTATCATAGATTGAATTTCCCAAGCTATCCCTTGTTTCATCCCGATAAATCCTGAGCCCTAAGTCCTAGACTCTAAGTCCTGAACCGTAAATCCTTCGTCCTAAATCCTAAGCCCTGGGGTTGCCTAAACCCTAAACCCTAAACCGCGTGGGGATCTGGCCTTAGGCAATCAGCCGGCCTCTCCCGCCAGTGCAGCGCCGGCTCACTTCGAGCGGCGCAGGATCATCAATCTGAGCCTCATCTTGGGCCATTGTTTGGGTACTGCCCCCCCTCAGTAACAGTTGGATAATGAGTATACTATGGTTATATATAGCCCTTAATATGACCCCTAATATGGAGTACCCAGGCCATTGTTGCATAGGAATTAAGTGCTTAGTACATTGAACCTGTATATAATCCAAGGAATAGGACCATAAACTTAGTATTCTCCCAGCAAGGACCCAGTATGGGGTATGGAGGACTTGAATTCTGAGAAAGTTTCAGCCTGTTCGCAAACTGGTGCATTTGTCGGGATACATTGGGCGGGGGTGCTCTGTAGCTTTCAGCTGGGCAAGCTTGACTCGAACTTCTGTTTGGTACGTTTAGGGTTTAGGGTTGAGGGTTTAGTGCACCCTTCTGTCTCACGATAACAGCAAGATCTAG
The DNA here is from genome assembly GCA_905231905.1 of Symbiodinium pilosum. Lineage (NCBI taxonomy): Eukaryota > Dinophyceae > Suessiales > Symbiodiniaceae > Symbiodinium > Symbiodinium pilosum. The sequence continues at coordinate 11,426 of CAJNIZ010005777.1, read as the reverse complement.
CTTGGCTTTCAATAAGATGACAAATTCTCAACATGAACCCCAGAGGGACCCCCAAACTCCTCTGGTAGTGCCTGTATGGGGTTTAGGTTTTAAAGGGTCTAGGGTTAGGGTTCAGGGGTAGGGTTTCAAGGTTGAGGTTTATATTTGGGCTCTAAGACTTCTGTGTAGGGCCCTTCGAGAACACCATAAACTGAAAGGGGTTGTTCGTTTGGGAACCCCCAATCAATCTGAGAGTGTGAACAAGTAAGATCTGTGGATTGGCCAGTTGCCAGCTTTTAAAGGACTTTTATGAGACATTGTACAAAGAGTACAAGAATCACCCCCCCCCGGGCGTGAGTAGTTGTGCAAACAGTGATAATCTACACACTCCCGATAATATAGTAGAAAGATCAATCAGATGCTCCTTCGGCATTCATTTTGTATAAGCAGAACAGAACCCTAACCCCTAAACCCCCCTGCTTTGCCTCATTCGCTGAGCAATTTTATTCAGAACGATCGTTTCGGCCATCCTGCATCACCAAAATATTGGATGCTAGCTACACAGGGTACCCTAAAAGCACCCAGATATGGCCTTTTTTTTAGTGCTAGCCTTAAACCTTAGATTTATCCTGAAAGCCAACTTCCTGAACATTGAATCCTCAACCTCAAATCCAGACCGAAGTCATAGACCCGACCTACCAGGACCCTCTTAGTACCCTTCATCGGGGCTTATGGTCCCCAATAGTGGGTGCTGAGGCCTGTATAGAGCAGGGTAGTTGGAGGGTTTAACCAAGCATGACCTAGACTTCGATACCCTACCCCACTTTGGGGATACCTACATTTTTACATAGAAGATGCTAGTAGACGTCAGGTTCGGTATACCATATGAAGGGTAGGGGTTTAGGGTTTACGGCTTAGGGTTTAGCGCTTAGGGTGTAGAGCATAGCGTTTAGGGTGTAGGGCGCAAAAGATATTACCCTGAACCATATGTCTAGTTCCTGAAATAGAAAACCTGAATTGTGCCAGATAGGCACTTGGGTCCTGTGGCCAAGGCATATCAATTGTCCGAACAAATGTGGCTGCCAGCTACCTCTATGCAACAAGGACAGCTGCTGAGTTTGTGTTTTTGCCTCATGGTAGGTGAACTATTCAAACTCCAAACCCTAAACTCTAAACCCAAAACCCTAAACTCTCCATCCTAAACTTTAAACCAAGAACCCTAAACCCTCAACTCTAAGCCCTAATCCCAAAACCCAAACCCTCAACTCTAAAGCCTCGATTCTAAGCCCTAGACCCTAAACTCGATCCTGAACTCTAAACCCTAGACCCTAAGCCTTCAACTTCTAAACCCTAAACCCTGATCCTCAGACCCAATAAACAATGAACTCTAAACCCCAACCTCTACACCTAACCTCTAAACCCTAAACCCTACAGACCCTAAACTCTAAGCCTTGAACTGAAAAACTTTCTTCAAAAGCTGAGCCCAGCACATTCCAACACAGTATCCTCAAATGGCAGTGAGGGGCAGACAGAAAGCATACCCGATAGTGATGTAGAACATCGACCCTTTCCTTGTTGCACCGTTGTCTCTAAACCCTAGACCCTTACATCCCACACTTCCCATCAGGATACCTAACTCTTTGTTTAGTTTTGTCTACATACAAAGTAAGGTACCTCTCCCAAAAAGGTGCTTAGGTACATAGTCCCAAAGGCCTAAACCCCAAACCCTGAACCAAACCCTAAGCCCTAAACCCTCATCCATAAACCCCAAATTCTATCCACTTCAGGGGGACTATAGAGGTCTAGGTTTTGTGGAAGGTGAAACCAAGGCATCTGACATCCGACTCCGAAGCCAACACCTAAACGTCAATATGTCTACACTAAGATTCAGGGTTTAGGGTCTGGAGGGTCAGGGGACTTAGTAAGTAGGTCAGTATCCGCTACAATCCACATAGCGGCCCTAGTTATCCCTATCATGAACCTACTTACTAAGTCCCCCTGACCCGCCACGTAAGGTTTAGGGTTGCACAGTGGTATTTTCAGGGTTTAGGGTTTAGGGTTTGTCAGGTTTAAGGTCTTGGGATGGGTTCAGTGTTTAAGATGTATGGTTTAGGGCTTAGAATCATGGCCCTAGTCCTTGAGCTTGTATATACCTAATTTCCAGGCTATAATGCCCTACGAACCGAATTCCAGGCCTATAGTTAGGACCTGGGAAAAGGTAGTGGGCCCATGTGAGGGCCATGGTTCGGATCTAGGAGAGCGTGGAGCTGCTACCAGGTTTCTCGCTCTTGTGCGGCGCAAAACAGCTTCTGCACGTGCTTGCCACCCTACAGAAGGTATCTTATGTTCCTAAGTGGCTTCCAGGGCTGAGCGCTAAACCCTAAACGCAGAGGTCTTGAGTGCGATGGAATTTGTGGACAGGGCCCATGGACTCAACCCTGAAAACCTGAATGGGGTTTACGTTTAACTTGCTTCCCCTGTATAGAAGTCAAGTTACATTTCGCAACATTATATGTCGACCCCAAAACTAGTATGATGGCATCTACAACAATGATCATCCCCAGTAAAGCCTAGTTATGAGGAATTTATAGTATAACCCTAAGGGGGATTACGGATAATTGGGAATCCGAAGCTTGAAGCACCCTTTGATCCCGAAATCTTACATCCCAAGCCTCTATTCTGACCTTTACACATGAGCTATAGTCCAAACTCCTAGCATCCCCTTCAAGAACCCCTCCCCTATATACTCCCTTCCAAAATCATCCTCTAATGAGTTTTAGACTAGAGCTCGTATCGCCCGAACCCCATTCAGAACGTCTTCTAACCCGCAAAGCATTGTATACCCTAAGGCATAAACCCTTGTGGAGTCCTTTAAGCAGGGCTCCTCTAAACCCCAAACCTGTGTCTTGCTACCCTCAGCCCTACCTGGACCCCAAAAGTAGGTTGAAAGATGTCCCAAAACCCTCGAAAAAGCGCAAACGCCAATTATTCTACTTTTGGGGTTCAGCCCTAAATCCTCTTCTTCCCATCCTCTATGCCTACCACCCCCTAAGCCTAAAAGTACCATAACCCCCAAATCCTTCCCAGTGCCCATTCATTGTCCACTTTCGTCTCCCTTTGATTCTCCATGATAGGTGGGGGAGTGTCCCTAAATCCTTTTGTATTCTTATATTATAATAAAGGTGTGCTCGCTAAACCTGTAACCCAAAAGCATAAGACTGTAAACCTTAAACCTTCCAAGCAAGAGAGACTCGAGAGGAAGGTAATACTTGGTGCAACACCGCAGAATCCTAGGTAATCCATATTATATATATATATGTATTGACCCTAAACCCTAAGCCTTAAACGCTAGGCCTTCCTAGCAAGAGACAAGCGTACAAGGCTGGGTTTGAACATATTTCTGAATCTTAATATCCTTAATCCCCATACAGTTCTAATAAAGCCACAGAATCCAATTTTACACAGGGGCCCCAAACCTACAAAACCCTAAGCCCTAAACCCTAAACCCTAAACCTTACGTAAAGCCTAGAGGAAGCACATCTTCTGCAGTGCTCGCACCGGGAAGCCCTTTGGCCAGAGTTGGGTCTAGGGTAGGGTTTAGGGTTCAGGGCTTAGGGTTCAGGGTTTAGGGTTTAGGGGTTCGAGGTTTAGGGTTTAGGGGTTTAGCGGTTTAGGGTTTAGGGGTTTAGGGTTGATGGTCTGGGATGAGAGCTTGGAGCGTACAATGTAGGGTTTGAGATGGAGTTGAGGATTGAGGGTCTAGGGCTTTTTGGTTTAGGCTGGAGGATTTGAGGTTTTTGGGGCTTGGAAGTCAGGATTTCAGGCTTTGGGTTTTGAGATTTGGGGTCCAGGGTTTGGGGTTTTGTGTCTAGCGTTTAGGATTCAGGGTTTGGGGTTTAGGATTTGGGGTGTCGGCTTTCGGGTCTAGGGCTTGGGCATGTATACCTGTATACCCCCAATAATAGCAATGTAGTGCCATGGTATACTCCGAAGAGTATTTCTGATCGGGGTGGGAAGGTTTCGTTCTAGGAGGGGTAGGGTTTGGGAGGAATCAGCTTGGCGGGGATAAAATAAACAGGTATATAGGATTTGGGGCAAGGGCTTAGGAGTCTGACCAGCTATGATTTGGCATTTTTGATATAGGATTTAGGTTTTGGGTTGTAAGACGTAGGATATAGGATGTGGGATCTAGGGTTTGGTTTACGGTTCAGGTGTTGGGGGCCAGGGTTCAGGTCTTAGGGTTTGGGATTCGGGAAATTAGGATTTCAGATCTAGGACGTGGCATTTGGGGTTTAGGGTCTAAAGTTGAGGTTAGGTCAATCCCTCCTACAGTAACAGCCCTTTTCATATGGAGTGCATAGGGCCTTCACATACCTACCATAGTGCCTTGTGATAGCCATGACTGGGTGGGGGATTGACCCAAAATTGAGGTGATTAGGGTTTAGGATTCCGGGGTTTAGGTTTTAGGGTTCACGCTTTTGGCTTTGTGAATGACGCTTCTAGGGTTTTATGGAGCTGGAATTGAAGGTTTGCAGTTGAGGGCTCAGGGCTTCTGGTTTAGGGTTTAGGGTCCTAAGCCTCAATCCCTGAACTGTTTGGAGTTTAGGGTTTTCAGTTCGGGCGCCGGTTGTAAACGTCCAGACAGGCTTCGGGGTATTGAGAATGGGGTTATAAAACATAAAGCCCTAAACCCTTCAACCCTTAAACCCTAAACCCTGAACCCTAAACCCTTAAACCCTAAACCCTAAACCCTTAAACCCTGAACCCTTAAACCCTAGGTCCAACTGCCTTGCGGCAATATGCCTTTCCAAGATTGGTCGGTCCAGCCCATCAGAATTAATCCCATGTCCTGAAAACATCTGAAGAGTTCTCAGGCAACTTTTTAAACCCTAAACCCTAAACCCTAAGGTGGATGCCTGAGGTGTGTTTTGCTGTGACCTGGAGTTCGGTACTTTGCTGTGTTCGCCTTTTTAAGGAATCCCTGAGCAGCCCCCGGAGGGACTTAGAACCTGCAAGAAAGGTTGGTTTCAAATGGGGGCTTTCAAAATTAGGGGTACCTTATTGGGAGTCCCCATAGTAAGGACTATAATATTTGGGGGTCTATAATGGGGTCCCCCTTATTTTGGGAAACTACCAAATAGATCTCACAAGTTCTCTACTTGATTCCTGCCGGCTCTAATCCCAACAGGCCCCTCTCCATATATGTAATTATATATATACTTATATGTATGTAGCTACGACCCGTGTAGAGACTAATTACGCTGCTTTCGTTCCATGAAGGGATATCCTTCACACTCGGACTCTACTGGTCAGTCTTCTTGATGGCGTCATCCCTCCATATTCTGCCCACGGCTTGTTTCGTCCGCCAGCATAGCGTGGAATTTAATGACGTCTGCAGTGGCACATGCAGTTAATCTAACCCCTGTTAAACCCCAATATAATTCCTATATAACCCCATTCTTGCATTTTCTACACGACCGCTGCGGCCAACAACGGGCGCCTCAATTTCGTCTGGACGGTGTGCCACATGCGCACAGACGGCAGGCGCGAGCTGGGAACGAGCACTACCAAAGCCCTGCTTGAATCAAAAAATGCTTTCTACCCGCAGAATCTTGCGATGTGGGTCGCGTGAAGACTGTCCCTCCAGGGGTGGGCGACACGGCCAACGACAACAACATCTGCCTCGTGGCTGTTGCCAGCCATCCCCTGAGCCCTTCAAGATAACTCCTCAAGGCTGTTGGATTATTACCTGGACCCCCAAAGTAGGTTTGACAATAAAAGAAGATTATGTTTCAGGGTTTAGCGTTTGGGATGGTTTACCAGGACCCCCAAAGTAGGTTAACTTATAATGCAAAAGCCCTCCAAACATAGCCCACAAGACCATTATTCTAGGTTCATGCATTATCTAGGCTATCTCTGATGACCTCACCCAATCTCGCCTCCAATGTTTTGCTTTAAGAAGCAGACTCCAAATTATCTCACATCTGGGAATGGCTGGAATTTCGTCTGAGAGTCAATTAATCCCCAAACCCCGATTTCTGAACGCTAAAGCCTAAAACCCTTTAACCCTGTACCATGGACCTTCAGCACTAAATCCTGTGTTTCTTAGCTTCCTGCAATGCATCCAGGTTTCCTGCGAGGATTGCCATGAGATCTTCAAAGCCCACGAGCTGGCTGCACATAAGGCCGGCCCGAGGGCTCTGTCGGGCTTACTTAGGGTTTAGGGTTTAGGGTTTAGGAGCGGGGGTGGGGGGGTGTCTGGGACGGGGATTAATTAGTAAATGTGGGGTGTAGGGTTTCGCGAACTGGGTTGCGGGTATTCAGTAAGTCAGTAAGTATATAGGGTGTAGGGTTTAGGGTCGGGGCAATTTAGCGAGTATATTGTTGCGGGTTTAGAGTTGAGGTTGGGAGGCGCAAATAGAAAGTATACGCCGCGCAATGCCCGGAGTTATCCCCCACAATTGGCCCAGCGCCTCAGGTGTTGTTTAATTAGGGTTGTTGGGTTGCAAGGGTTGGGGTTTAGGGCTCTGAGGCCTGTATCGCTTCAGCAGGTACAGTAGATTGTTTGCAAGGCAGAGAAAAACTACTGTCGAGTTTCTGCTTATACTGAATGATTTTTATATAGGCCCTACACAAAGTTCTTGTCCATTGCAGTCTCCCGTATTCCAAACTCTGAACTCTATCCAACCCTATACAACCCCGGTAAAGGTAGCCTATGCAAATTGGTATGTAGTTGATCAAATTCCTGTTCCACGAATGGCCATTATGGACCACCAAATTTGCCCGATATTCTTCCCCATATGGGCTATAGTCCGAATTACTTAAAGGGGGCTTATGTACGGGGAAAATATGAGGGACTATTGCAGTTCTTATTAAGGGGGATACTAGAAGTTTAGATTATGGCTCATGTAGACAAGCAGGATCCCCAGGATTGAGGGCTTAGGGTTTAGGATCCCTAGATACTTTTACCATAAGACCTTTAGATCAACCCCCAATCTCCCAAAGAACCTCACATTTGAACTCACTTCACATTTTTTCCAAGTGATTCTCCATTATTGGGGGCAATACCCCCAGCTGTAACCCTATATCATCCCTATATAGACCCCTAAGCCCTGAACCCTGAACCCTAAGTCCCCCCTAAACCCTAAATAACCTCCCTGTAAGCCCTGAACCCTAAACCCTAAGCCCTAAATAACCCGCTTATAAGCCCTGAACGCTAAACCCTAAATCCCAAATTCAACGCTTTACGTGAGGAGACGTGCCGTGGGGTCCTTGAGCCTTGCAAGCTATGCGGCGCGATGGTTTACGAGTCCGAGAGTCTTGCTTCAACATGAGGACTTAGTGTTGAGGGTTTAGGGCTTTAGTCTAAACTCCTTGAAGGGGGTTGCATAGGATTTAGGGTTGAGGGCTTTAGTCTAAACTCCTTAAAGGGGGTTTAGACTATAGCTCAAGTGTCGTTGCCGTGCAGGTTGGGAGCCTAGGTCTAGGGTTTCGGGTATGGGGTCTAAGGGTTTGTGCATTTGGCTTTTGGTGGGTTTAGGGGTTTCGTTTTGTTTGGGGGGTTAGGGGTTTAGGGTTCAGGGTTTGGGGTTGAGAGCCGCGGTCGTATGGATTTCCAGGGTTGAGCCCTTAAGTTAGGACCTTTTGACTATCATATGACTTGTTCAGCGGTTGGGTTTAGCAAAGCCTTTCACATGTTATTATGATCGCCACATATCCTGGGGTTCCCAACAAGTATACTTGGGACCTTGCAGTTCATGAGCTGCACCTATGCCAGGCGATTGAAAGCCTTAATTTTGTGATCTCAAGAAAGAATACTCCCCCCTCTGATCTTTTTTCATTATGGTTTGCGGAAGGGGGTGGTTGTAAAAATAAACCACTGGGGAAGGGTTCACACCAAGTAGTACGAGTAGTAGTACAAGTAGTACAAGTAGGTTTTCGAATAAGCGGAGTAGTCGGAGTAGTAAGAAATCCTTAGTTTCTGATGCTTGAGGAATCCTAAGTCTCCAGACGCTTGAGGGTAGAACCCTGGAGCTTTCGAGTAAAAACCTTACGCCCTAAACTCTAGAGCCTACTTAAACGGTGTGGGCCAAGGATGGCAGCCCATTTCGGATCAGGCAGGCCGCTGCTGGTTTACCGTATTTATAGGGCCTGGTTGAAAGGTTCAGGGATGGAAGGTTAGGGTTTAGCCTTCAAGGGAGTTTAGGGTTCAAAGAGGCTTAGGGTGCAGGAATTAGGGTCTATGGCTCAGAATCTGCGGTTGAGGGTGCCAGTTTGAGGGTTAAGGTTGTACGGTGGAACCCCAACAACTAAAAGGAATAGTGCTCCCGAAACAACAAACCCTCACGTTAAGATCCTAGTCTACGACGGTTGCTTGTTTGGGGGTCAAGATTTTGTTCCTGCTTGTTTGGCTTCCCAGGTATCCTTTAGTATTTTTGGGTTCATGTTTGAGGGTTAAAAAATTTTGCTTTTGGCAAGAGTTAGCCATAGTTTTAATCTTCTTGAACACCACACTGAAGACGATCGCTACTGAACACATGCGCATGCGCAGTCCGGATAGCCGTATTATTTCATGTAATACCCGCTTTGTCTAGCATTGACTCTGGCAGCGTTGGTTCATGTAGCTACTACCCTGCGAAGATGTCTGTTCTTGAAGGCTGTAGGTGGGGCCGCTCATCATGCAAAAAGTGCGGCGTGCACTTGCCACAAAGAAGGGTTTTGGGTTCCTCAAACGCTGTAAACCCTAAATTCTATCGAAGCTTCATTCTAGACAGCAAGGGGAAGAGGTTCGCGATTATGAGATGCGATTTGAGAATGGGAGCTCTTAGGGACTGTAGGGTTACTGTAGGTGGAGGAATTCTTGCACCGCCCTGAATCCTACAAGTCCCAGGAATGACAGAGGATTTAGGGGGTTTAGGGTTTAGGGCTCCATCAACTGTATTCACGGAACATATGTGCTTATAGGGGTCCCCTTTTACAAAACATATGGGCTTATAGGGGTCCCCTTTGAGGATTTGATAGGGACCGTTTGAGAAATTACATGTTGGTTGGTTCCGAGGTCCTTCAAGTTTGAAGCAGCAGACTTCAACAGTCCCTGCAGAACCTTTTTCGGATGGAGGAATGGCTCCCTGCAGAAGTCCCAATATACTCCCCCAGAATAATGATAGTAGTTTCCATTTTTTTCCACTGCGTAGCTCTTAAGCACTTAATTAGCCCTAGACCCTAAACCTTAAAAACTAAACCTATAGATGATTGCTTCCATGTTCGGTTCCTTTCTTTGACCCCGTACTGCGAACTAGCAAATTGTTTGGCAAGCCCGGTCCAGTATTGTTTATGAAGTTTAAGGTATAAAGATATAATGCTTTTGAGATTTGGTAGCATCTTATATAGAGAGACCCAAATTCTATACTACCAAATACAATAATCCTCATTACTGGGACTTCCAGAAGGTTCTCCTAATTTGGGGAAACCCCTGTTTAGGGATTTAGGGCTTAGGCTCCAGGGATTTTGTGTTTTGGGGTTCCGAAGTCAAAAGAATTTCAGCAGGGAAGTCTCCTTTATAAAAAGTCTTACATGAGCTAATGTCGAGATAGGCAAAGATGGAGACTATTATTTAGGCTCCAAGTTTTTGTGGTTGAGCCACTGTCAATATTAGGCTGACCAATTTGCCATTAAGGGTGGACACAGGGTCCCTCTGGTAGATTAGTATTTCCCTAATATATTCCCTTGTAGGACTAATGTCCATCTATTGCATGGGAAATAGTGACTGTAGCTCACATAACCCTCAAACATCTGTAGTCTCCCCGCATAAACCTCATATATCAGCCCCCTAAAAGCTAAACCGTGAACCTTAGACCCTAGACCCTAAACCCTAAAGCGGTACTTACCTTGTACCTCCCCACCTGAAAATCCCTTCATGTACGTGGCAGCATTCCCTAAATCCTAAACCTTAGGGTTTAGGGCTTAGGGTTACTAATTCGTATGGCCTTCTTCCTTGCAACCCACTCGCTTTCAATCTTGCAAGGCCATCTAGAACCCAAAGGGTCCATATGGTCAATCTAGCTACATCGTATATAAAACTGGGGCCCAAAGGGGTTCCCATGTAACTACTTTAGGGCCCAAGGATATATTCTACAGCTACATGGACCCTTAGGGAACAGCATGCGCCGCGGGTTCCAGCACAACGCGATGGCAACGCAGCCTTGAAGATGTTCACATCGTGTACCGTCTTATAAATACACCTTAATACATGTTTCCATAAAAGCCCCATGACCTCCTTGCAAGTGTACTGTAAACGCGCAAACTATGACAAAGATTGCGGCCCCATATTTTTATTAACATAGTACAGCGTGCCTCAAACAGACCTCAAATCATATTGAGAGCTATTCAGGCCCCTACATTATGCAAAGCCTTTTTAAGAGCCGTACCCCTTAGGGCCCAAATACCATTAATATCATCGTATTTGGGCCCCAAAACCCTATTATTTGGGTCCTTGGACCCTGAAGCCTAAGCCCTAAACCCCAAGCCTTCTTTGTGCAGGTGAGCACTATGCCCAGGTATTGGACCTCTTGGATCGGCTCAGTTCTCTCCATCAGGAGCCCGTTCGGCTTCGCATCGAAGGTAGGGTTTAGGGTTTAGGGTTATAGTCCCCCTTAAGTAGATAGAATGTGGGGCTTAGGGTTTAGGGTTTAGGGTCATAGTCCCCCTTAAGTAGATAGAATATAGGGCTTAGGGTTTAGGGTTTAGGGCCGAGGGTTTAGGGTTATAGTCCCCCTGAAGTAGATAGAATACGCGGTATTTGGGGATCCTATTATAATTTACTCAAAGCCATATTCTATCCCCAAAACCCTAAACCCTTAACCCTATAGAGTTAAGGGTCTAGGGTTATGGCAGGGTCCGAGGGCAAAGGAAGGTGGGGCATTGGAAATAAGCCCCAATATGGTTTAGGGTTTAGGGTTTAGGGTTGAAAGGCGGCGTATAGGCCCTAAACCCTAATCCCTAAACCCAATATCAGGAGTCTGCAAGAGGGATCCTTTGACATCTTTGACCCACCTTCCTTTTAGGGTTTAGAGTTTAGGGGTTAGGGCTCTACGCAAAGGTCATATGATTGTGGCTCGTACCTACGCGCGGAACATGGATGCACAGACTTAAAGTGGCGGCTTTTACATGGTTGAGCTGAGTGCAGGCATTGTCCCAGCAATAGAACAATCAGAACGCGTGAGCGAAAGCTGTTAAAAACCAAGTCCTTCCGGGAAATTGGTGCTGGCTCCTCATTACACTAAATGCAGGCAACTATGAGACAATTGAGATCATAAGATCCTGTTTTGAGCTGGCGAAGCAGGACCCCTTGATCGTTAATGAAATCTCCTTCCCCGAGACGTAAACCCTGAACCCTGAACCCTACACCCCAAGCCCTAAACCCTGTCAACACAAGCCAATCCTCCTCT